>CAKNXH010001762.1:20799-40634 GCA_932178445.1 Andricus quercusramuli
AAAAATAAAATAATAA
Organism: Andricus quercusramuli; assembly: GCA_932178445.1. Taxonomy (NCBI): domain Eukaryota; kingdom Metazoa; phylum Arthropoda; class Insecta; order Hymenoptera; family Cynipidae; genus Andricus; species Andricus quercusramuli. The sequence continues at coordinate 20,816 of CAKNXH010001762.1, forward strand.
TAATAAAATGAAATCAATAAAAAGAGCTTGCAAGCTTTTGAATTCAAATTCTCCCTAAAACTTTTTTTCAGTTTTAGCGTTGCTTTGGGTAATTAAATTTATAATCATTGCTTGTACTTACTATAGCCATTGACGTAAATTTATCCAAGATGGACTCACCTAAAACATAAAAAGAAAATTTTCACTTAGTCATTTGATTAAATATTGATCAATTATGATTTTTTATTACTATTACTATCTTCAACACAGAAAAAACGAAAGATAAACTTTACATCGATTTCCGACGAAAGTTTCACTGCAACAAAAATTAACCTGGTCGAATAAACTTTACATGAAATTCAGATAATTTCGTGTTTTTAAACCATCTCGGAATAATTTGGCAGTTGTTTGTCAGTACAGAAAAGCGTCTTCTGCTATGTAGTTCACAGCAGTGCAAAGAACAGTGTGAAGTATGGATGGAATTGGTCTGGAAATGAGGACACGAGATTTTTAAAAACATTGCACTTATTACCATTCCATTTTTAAAATAATTGCACTTATCGCGGACGAATGGTTATATATTTTATATAACTGTCAATAAATAAGCACTCGACAACATTTTAAAAAGTCGCCATATTTACTATGATCTTAACCATAATTCACAAGTTATGAGATATGAATTTCCGTTTTGAAAGTTTCGAGATCCGTCGGTGTTGCAGTTCAATATAAAAGCCTTTTTACGAAGTAAAATTTCAAAGCTAAAAGATGATTTCTGAACAACTACAACTCCTATCGGCCTTAATTCATGCTTCAAATTATTATTATTTAACATTTCATTTTTTGAATAATTTTTTGAACTCAGAATTTTTGTTACGTATGCGAGGCCACCCTGAGTCGTAAAATTTTATTTTAAAAAGTTATTAAATAAATATTCATCAAGAATATTGAATGTGAATTGAAAATCCTAAATTTGTACAGTAGATAACATTTTATATTACGATAATATTGATGGAAAAGAATCTTTGATTCTATCAGGTATTTCAGGTTAGGTGGGTGAAATCAAAGATGTCTGCAAGCTGAGGGACAAAACTTTATTTTCTTCAAATCTCAGAAAAAAATGGTTTTTCACCATGAGTGTATTTGGATATTATTTTTTATTTTCAGGAAACTATTCAATTAGATTATAAAATACATAAAAAATGTGTAATGATTTTATTATTTAATTAAATAGCTTTCTCGAAATGAAAAATTTATGGAAATACACTTATCTAGAGAAATCGGGAAGACTGAAAAATTCTCGAGACTGTAAAATTCCTGAATTAAAAAATCTCCGAATAATTATATTACCGAATTGGAAAATTCCCGAATAATAAAATTCCTGACATAAAATTGCCGAATTCTTGAATATCCAAATAACTAGAAAATTCCCCAATTATAAAATTATTATAAAATTCTTATAAAATTCCCGAATTTAGACAAATGAAAAAATTTTTTCATGAATATTATTTATTTATTAAAAATACAATGATCAAATATTGTTATCAAAAAAATTGTAATATTTAAAGTTCTTGAAATTACTGCGTGAAACTTAAACAACAATTATTGAGAAAATATATTTTTGGATGAAAATTTTTGGACGACTGAAAAATTCTACAAGATAAAATTCATGACTCTGAAATTCCCGATTTAGGAATTTTCCGAATAATACAATTTTTCAAAATGTAATAAACTTCCCTAACTGGAAAATTCCCGAAAAAAAAATTTCCGAATAGCTTATTATATTATCAAAATAGGAAATTCCTAAAATTAATTTCTAAAATTGTATTAGTTTCTAAAATTATCGTTTGAATTCAAAATAAAAATTATTGAAAAAATATATTTTTGGATGAAAATTTTTGGACGATTGGAAAATCCTAAAAAATAAAATTTCCGAATAATATAATTCCCAAACAACGAAATTCCTGAACAAAAAGTTCCCAACCAGTTTATGATATTAGAGAAATTGAAAATTGCCAAATTATAAAATATACGAACTGGAAAATTCTTGCATTATAAAACTCCCGGAACAATGAAAAAATTGTTTTCCAACCAATATTATTTATTTCTTAAAAATACAATAATGAAATGTTTTTATAAAAAAAAACATTTTTCTTCTTCAAAGTTTCTAAAATTATTGTATGAATTTAAAATAACAATATTTGAAGACAATTTTCATCCAGAAATATTTTTTTTTTCAATTATTGTTATTTCAAAGTTAAACCATGATTTTAGAAACTTTAAACATTAAAAATATTTTTTTCTTGATAAAAATATTTCATTATTATATTTGTTTAAATTCTTATTCTCGAACCTGTGATAACTTTAGTACATCGTCAACACTACTTTTTGTTTAGAATTTCGTTGAATATGAATTATGTACTTTCATCCAATATATGGTATGCATAATTATTCTTTCGAATTTTTTCATCTCAAAAAAACTTCTACTAACTTGAATAAAGAGAGTCTAATTACCATATAAGTGTTATTTAATTGCACTTATTTGTTCATTTTATTTTGTGAACAAAATTTGTATTTATAATTTATTTTTAAATACCTGTCTTATTGCTGTATGAATTCTCGTAATTTAAAAGAATTTTCGAACCGATTTGAATATTTTAATTTGGTTAGACTTTTGAATTAGGCATGAAGATCCTGCATTTCAATTTGGTTATAGATTTCATAACATAGTGACATTTAATTCATAAAACCATTTTTGAGACTGAAATCGAGATTGAAACTTGAAATAAACTTTTACATTAGGATTGATTTTTAATTAATTATTATTTAAACTTACACAGTGTCTTGTCTCGATATTCAGGACGACTAGTCCAATATTTTTCTTAAGCTTGGCTAGTCATCCCGAACTTTCGGGACGACCGCAGTCCATCATCTTTTCTAACTCTCCCAATTTTTCGGGGTGACTAGATGCAGCCTTAAACTTAAATTTATGCTGAAATAAATTAAGGATGCAACTTATTTATCATATTAGAAATCTTATTATTGTTTTCAGTTTGTTTCCGAAATCTGTATCCAAACTAACCCCGAATCAATCTGAACAAATCCGAAAAAAGTTTTACATTTCGTTCGATCGAAATCGGTCAAAAATTGATCTGGTTCAATTCGAACCAAATTTTCAATCTAAATGAATCGGACTCAATCCGAGTTCGGATTGAATTGGATTCATTCAGATTGAAAATCGGTTTGTCAATCCGAGTTCGGATTCATTCTGATTGCAAATTTGGTTCGGACTGATTCGGATTGGAAGTTCGTATTGAGTCGCATTAATTTTTAACCAATTTGGATCGAACGAAATTGAGAACTTTTTTTTTTTGATTGGATCTAATACAGATTTCGGATTGTTTCGTTTATGAATTCCTACCCAAAACATTCGGGTACATGTCTTACTGCAGATTCAAAATCGAGTAGTTAATTTCTGTCAGCCTCAAGAGCAGCAAATTCTTTCAGCCCAATGGCGGCAAATACCTAGATCCGCCGCTGAATGAATGTTCCAACTTCAAACATAATTCGATTCCTAATTTTTGGTTTTGTTTCTAACCTACAATACCGACTGTAGCAGGAAGCATATATAAAGTATAATTATTTTTAAAATAACAATTAGGTAAGTAAAAAGTTGTTCTAAATCTAGTGTCCTGATTTATAGCTTTTCAAGTTTTCACGTATACTTTGCCGTTCTTCCATTGCTGCGAAGCACTGCGAAGGACGTAGCAGACGACAGATTTTATTCCATCGTAAGATAAACTTTCGCCAAATATCATGTAATCTTTAACAGCTGAACATTTTACATGCAACAAAATTTATCTTCAGTTTTTTCTGTGAAGAGATTTCAAGAGATTTCAAGGGATTTCTAAAAATTTTGAAAGATTAGAAAGATTTCTGATTTCGAACAGGAAATTTGGAAAAAGTATTATAATTCTGAGTTTGAAGTTCACATAATTTTTGGTCATAAAAATTACAGTTCTGATTTCTAAGAAAGAATTTGGTGAAAGAGTTATAATTCTGAATTAGAACAGCGATTTTTTCGTAATTTTTTTTCTAAATAAAAATTAAAATTATTCTACAAAATTCCCGTTCCATTTCAAAAATTCTCTGTTCCAAGTCTAATAATAATTCATTACGAAAACTCCCTGTCCAAAAGCTTGAGAATTTTAATTCCTTACGGAAATTCCCTGTTCGAAAATCAAAACTATAATTATTTTTAGAAATTTCCATTTACTACCAAAAATTTTCAGTTCCAAGACATAAATGTATTTGTTTACAACATTTTCTATTTTAATTTAAAAATATAGTAACTCCCTTTTTTTGAAATTTGACAGAGGGGAGTTTCTAATTGTGGCAATCTTTTATTTTCAAAAAAGTCTTAAAATTAAAACCTATTAAAATTTGAAAGAAGGAATTTTCAAAATCTGAGGAATTATGACTTGCAGCAGGGATTCTTTTGTTGAATTCCCTTTTTGTAAATCAAATTTAAAATAATTTTTTAAAACTTCTCGTCCCATATAACAAATTTTCTGTTATAAGCCAAAATAATAACTGTTTACGAAATTCCTTGTTCTAAATTCAAAATTATAATTCTTTATGAAATATTTTCTTATATATTTTATTTTTTCGCAAAATTAGTACAATTGAGAAATTTTAATTGTAAATCGATCAAACTAAACTATTCCAAGAAAATTGTTAAAAATTACATACGTTCAAGATATAAATAACTCTTCCACATTGTAGAACTTTCAATAATAAATCTGTAAATACGGAAAAAACATTATTTTTCAAATTTACAATAAAAAATTAGTAACAATTGAAGTTCTATGATTTTGATAAATTTACGTTTGAAATCTTGATAATTTGTAAGATTTAGAATTATTAAAAACCTCGGAATTCTGATATTAAATATCATCAAAATCATCCAAACTTAAGAATTTTTGACTGTACATATTTAAAATTGAAGAATTTTTATTGCGAATCATCAAAATTCTGGAACTGTAAATTTGCATTCTTTAAAATTGAAGAGTTTTTGATTTGAAAAATTTGCAATTATTTTACGAGTATTAAGTTTCAAAACTAAAAATTCTTCAATTTTGATGATTTAAATTCCCTATTTCTTCAATTCAAATGATTTATAATTGAAAACTTGACTTTTTTAAAATTGAAAAACATTCAATTTTCAAATTTTAGAACATTGAATTGTAGATTGTTGAAATTAAAGAGTTTTCATATTTTACAATTAACAATTAGGAATTGTGCAAATTTTTACAAATAAAAATTATGTCACTTTGATGCTTTCTATTTGAAATTTATTTAATTTGGAATTTTTATTTATAAATCTTCAAAATTAAAGAGTTTTGGATTGCAAATCTTCAAAATTGCAGAATTTTAAATAGAACATCGTGAACATTGAAGAATCTTCAATTGTAAATCTTCAAAATTGAATAATTTGTGATCCTATAATGTTTTCAACAATCTAGAATTTTTATTTCAAATCTTCAAAATTGCAGATGTTTGAATTGTAAATATTTAAAATTGAAGATTTATTTATTTGAAAAATATGCGGCCAAATAATTCTGTAATTTTGATGATTTACTTTCAAAAGTTCTTTAATTTACAAGATTTAGAATTGAAAACTTGACTTTTTATTTCCAAAATCATCAAAATTTAAGAATTTTTATTTCTAAATCTTAAAAATTGAAGAGTTTTCTACTGCAAATTAAAAAGAAAATTGAAGAATCTTAAATTGCAAATCGAGAAAATTGAAGAATTTTTCATTGTGAATCTTTACAATTGCAGACCTATAAACTGTGAATTTTTGAAATTACTTTTGATCTTCAGAATCATTAAAATTGAATAACTACCAATTGTCGATTATCAAAATTGTGGAACATTAAATTGTGAATGGTTGGAATTGAAAATTTTTCATATTTGGCAGTTACCAATTAGGTATCATGCAATTTTTAATTTTTTCAATTCACAATTCTGTAACTTTGATGCTTTTCATTTGGAATTTATTGAATTTGGAAAATTTAGAATTGAAAACTTGACTTATTATTTCCAAAATCATCAAAATTTAATAATTTTAATTTCTAAGTCTTAAAAATTGAAGAGTTTTCTAGTGTGAATTAAAAAAAAATGAAGAATTTTAAATTGCAAATCGTGAAAATTGAAGAATTTTCAATCCTAACTCTTTAAAATTGCAGAGCTTTAATTGTGAATTTTTTATATTAAATATTTTTCAATAATAACAATTTATTGTTAAAATTTAATGTAATTTTGATGATTTATATTCGAAATTTTTTTAATTTAGAAGATTCAAAATTGGAAACTTGACTTTTGATCTTCAAAATCATTAAAATTGAATAAATACCAATTGTCAATTATCAAAATTGTAGAACATTGAATTGTAAATTTTGGAAATTTAAGGATTTGTTATCTTTCACAATTAACAATTAGGAATTATGCAAATTTTAATTTTCACATTTGAAAATTCTGTAACTTTGATGCTTTATATTTGAAATTTATTTAATTTTGAAAATTTAGAATTGAAAACTTGACTTTTTATTTCCAAAATCATCAAAATTTAAGAATTTTTAGTTCTAGATCTTAAAAATTTAAGAGCTTTCTACTGTGAATTAAAAAAAATTAAGAATTTTAAATTTCAAATCGTAAAAATGTAAGAATTTTCAATCCTAACTCCTTGAATTTGTAGAGCTTTGAACAGTGAATTTTAAAAATAAAATATTCTTCAATAATAACAATTTTAAGTTAAATTTTTTTGTAATTTTGATGATATATATACGAGATTTCTTCAATTTGGAATATTTAAAATTGAAAACTTTACTTTTGATCTTCAAAATCATTAAAATTGAAGAACTTTCAATTGCCAATTATAAAAATTATAGAATATTAAATTGTAAATTGTTGAAATTGAATAGTTTTCATATTTGGCAACTAACAATTAGGAATTATGAAAATTTTAATTTTTTCACTTAAAATTCTGTAACTTTGATGAAGATTTTTTTGTTATTCATTTTTTTATTGATTCGAACAAATTTGTTATTTTTTGATTCATTGAACAAATTAATATTTGATAATTTATTAAATTTGAAAAATTTAGAATTGAATACTTAACTTTCTTTTCCGAAATCATCAAAATTTAAGAATTTTTATTTCTAAATCTTAAAAATTGAAGAGTTTTCTAGTTTAAAGTAAAAAAAAAATGAAGAATTTTGAATTGCTAATCGTAAAAATTGAAGAATTTACAATCCTAACTCTTTAAAATTGCAGAGCTTAAAACTGTGAATTTAAAAAATAAAATATTCTTCAATAATAACAATTTTAAGTTAATTTTTTTTTGTAATTTTGATGATATATATTCGAGATTTTTTCAATTTGGAAGATTTAAAATTGAAAACTTCACTTTTGATCTTCAAAATCATTGAAACTGAAGAACTACCAATTGTAAATTATCAAAATTGTAGAACATTAAATTGTAAATTTTTAAAATTCAAGGATTTTTCATATCTGACAATTAACAATTAGGAATTATGCAAATTTTCATTTTTACATTTAAAAATTCTGTAACTTTGATGCTTTATATTTGAAATTTATTTAATTTGGAAAATTATTTTTACATTTAAAAATTCTGTAACTTTGATGCTTTATATTTGAAATTTATTTAATTTGAAAAATCTAGAATTGAAAACTTGACTTTTCATTTCTAGATCTTGAAAATTGAAGAGCTTTCTAGCGTAAATTAAAAAAAAATGAACAATTTTAAATTGCAAATCGTGAAAACTTGACTTTTTATCTTCAAAATCATTGAAATTGAAGAACTTCAAATTGCCAATTATCAAAATTATAGAATATTAAATTGTAAATTGTCGAAATTGAATAGTTTTCATATTTGGCAACTAACAATTAGGAATTATGAAAATTTTAATTTTAACACTTGAAAATTCTGTAACTTTGATGAAGATTTTTTTGTTATTCGTTTGTTTTTATTGATTCGAACAAATTTTGGATTTTTTTATTCATTGAACAAATCGAGGAACAAATTAATATTTGAAATTTATTTAATTGAAAAATTTCCAATTGTAACTCTTAAAAATTGCAGAGCTTTAAACTGTGAATTTTTTAAATTGATGATTTTTAAATAGTAACAATTTATGGTTAAAATGTCTGTAATTTTGATGCTTTATATTCAAAAATTTTTCAATTTGGAAGATTTAAAAAAGAAGAATTGATGTTTGATTTCCAAAATAATCAAATTCACCAAAATGTGAGAAATTTCATTTATAAATCTTCAAAATTAATGAATTTTGGATCGCAAGTCTTCAAAATTGCAGAATTTTAAATAGAACATCGTGAAAATTGGAAAATTTTCAATTGTAAATCCTCAAAATTGAACTATGTATTCTGAACAATATTTTTTTTAACTCTTCAAAATTGTAGAGTGTTTACCTGTAAATATTCAAAATTGAAGATTTTTCAATTTAAAAAATATGTGGCTAAAAAATTATTTAATTTTGATGATTTACGCTCAAAACTTCTTCAATTTGGAATATGTATAATTGAAAACTTCACTTTTGATTTCCACACTTATTAAAATCTAGGAATTTTTAATCATATATTTCTAAAATTCAAGAGTTTTAAATTATAACTTTTTAAAATTCTAGAAATTTGAGTTCTCAATCTTTGATATTGTAATTTTGATGAGTAACATAAAAATTCCTTGAAGATTTAAGATTGAAAACTGCTTTCTTGAACTTGAAAATCATACAAATTTTAGAATTTTTATTTATACGTCCTCAAAATTAAAGATGTTCTGAATTTTGTAATTAACAAGATTATTTACATTCGAAATTTCTTTACCATAAAGATTTACAATTGAAAACATGGCTTTTGATCTTGATAGTATTGAATATTAAATTATAAACAATATTTTAATTTAATGACGAAGCAATCGAAATGAGAAGCCTGCAATAATAATGAAAGTTATTCATCGGAATATTAGTTTATTTATATTATTGATCATAATATTCATATCTCTGTTTAAAAAATTATGAGGCTTAAAATTAAAAATTCTGCCTTTGTGGCTTCGACTTGTAACAAGAAAATTAAAATGAAATTTTAATTTTAGTATTGAAAATAAAATACTTGAAAACTTTTAATCAAGGTTATCGTGATAAATGACTTTTTTCTAATGCGGAAGCAAAAAACAAATTAAACTTCCGCTCGTTAGCAAGACTCGATGTCGATTAACAAACTTGGGAAATTATCAAGTCGTATATCACATGTTTCAGCTTAATCGTCCGGTCAAAATCAAAAGGTTGAAAAAAAAACTTTTTGTCCACTTTTAACTTGAAAAAAGTTAATACTCAAATTTTTTTAGCAAGAATAATTGTTTAAATAAATTATTATATAATAAAGCTATCTTTATCTGTATTAATATCAGATAGTTTTTTTTTAATTTTTAACTTTTTGTCTACTTTTTAATTGGGAGGGGCAACATTTTTTTTTCAGTGTTTCGATCAGGATAGGAATAATCTTATTCGATACATAACATAAAATATTTCAAAATAAAAATTTAGCGGTATATAGTAATAAAATTTGCAATGCAATTTTCAAAAAACTATTTGAATCCTTAACAAAGACAGACTAATTTTCAAACCAAGAACAGGCAGTTTTAACAGAAGAGTTGAGTTTTTACCCAAAAAAAAAAATTTCAGTCAATGAAAAAAAATATAATTCAAAATGTTGAATTTTCAAACAAAAAGAGAAGAGTTTTCAACGATGTTTGGAATTTTTAACTGAAAAAATCAAGTTTATAGCAAAAATGAAATTACTACATTTCAAGTCAAAAAAGTTAATTTGAAGGAACTGATTTTTATTTAAAAAGTTGAACTTCTAACCAAAGAATTCTCAACAAAAGTTTTTACAATTACATTTTGTATTTTTGAAAATCAATTAAAAAGAAGATAATTTTCCATCAAAGAAATTAATTTTGAAAAAGGAAGATTCACTTGTTACAAAATACATGAATTTTCAAACAACTTTGAAACACTACTTTACACTAATTTGCAGATGTTGAGATAAATTATTTGAACAATTTATCATTGTTTTTAGCAATTTTCACTTAGAGATAGAAAGTCACGGTTTTTTTCAAAAATTTTCCACTTTTTGTCCAATTTTCAATTGAAGGGAGGTAAGAGTTTGTTATTGTTGATAAAAATGATTTTTTTAACAATTTATCTTTATTGTCAATAATATTCTTTTAAATAATGCTAGAAATTGCGTTTCTTCTGAAATGTTCGACTTTTTGTCCACTTTTAACTTGAAATAATTTAATATTCAATTTTGTTTAGCAAAAATAATTGTTTAAACAAATTAGTATAGTATAAAGCTATCTTTATCTGTATTAATACCAGATAGCTGTTTTTTTTCTGAAATTTGTAACTTTTGTCTAATTTTTAATCAGAGTAGAGTGATAATTGATTCTTCTTAGCCAAAATGATTTTCTGAAAAATTTATTATTATTATTGTTAATAATATTTACCTTGCCGCATGGTAGAAATTTGCGATTTTTTTGTTGAAATTTTAAACTTTTTCTATATTTTTCACTTGGAGTCACTTCATAAATAATTAAATTGAGTAAAAATCTATATTAATGCCAGATAGCTGCATTTTTTTTTAATTTCTAACTTCGCTTAAACTGTTCAGTTATGATCAAATAATAAATGTGCGATAGAGAAAATCATTTTTCGAACCATCTTTCTCTTCTTTGTGCATACAATTTCTTTCAAATAAACCGGATATTCGGAATATTGTTCAAATTTTCTATATGAAGCATATCAAATATAAATTTTTCTTGAAATAGTTACTGAAAACCTTCTTGCTCAAATGTATTTTAATATTTTTTATTTGCTCCTGACTAAGAATCCCGAGAAAAGCAGAAAATTTCAGAAAAAAATTCGCAGCTTTCTAGCATCACTTCAAGAGAAGATAGTTATAAACAATAATTTATTTAAATAAGGATTTTTGTTAACTTTCATTTATTATTAGCTCACTAAGTAAAAAAGAGACTATAAGTTTAAAATTTCAGAAAAAACTGCAACTTCTTAGCACTTATATAAGAGAAGATAGTTATAAACAATAATAAATCGTTTACACAACTATTTTTGTTAACTCGCATTAATTATTACCTCACTAAGTGAAATCAGACGAAAAGTTAAAAATATAAAAAAACAGCAGCTATCTGGCATTATTATAGATGAAGATTGTAGATAGTTATAAACGATAATTATTTGTTTAGGAATAACATTTGATAAATTTAATCAATTATAAACTAACTCTAAGTGAAAAGTAGAAAAATAGTTGAAAACTTCAGAAAAAAGCTCAACTTTATAAAATTATTCAAAGAGAATATTGTTATAAATATTAATTTGTTTAAACGATTCTTTTGTTTATATTGCATTAATTATTACATCAATCTGAGTAAAAGTCGCATAAACAGTTGAAAATTTCAACAACACAAAAAACCCGCAGTTTTCTTACATTATTCAAAGAGAATGTTATTATTCATAATGATAAATTATTCAATCATTTTTATTAAAAATCATTAAGTATCACCTCACACTAATCAAAAATTGAACAAAATGTTGAAATTTTTTTAAAAAACCGCAACTTTCTAACTCTATTCTAAGAAAAAATTGCTAAGAACAATATTTAATTGTTTAAACAATTTATGTAAGCATCTGATAATCAGCATGAAGGGCGATGTACATAAAAAATTCGAGAGAAAGAATGTGGATCACCCTAGAGACAACCCTACAATAAATAATGTACCAACAGTATATAATTAATAATTAAAAAATAATTAATAAATTAAAATACTAACGGATATAAAATAATCAATTTAATTAAGTTAATAGTTGGGACACTACATGTGTGAATTAACTGAAATTAGAAATAATCATCGTAGTTATATTTGGGATTTTAATCAATAATTATATACTGTAGGTTAATTATTGTATTGTAGGGTGGTCTCCCCTAATTGTATATTATAGTATTATACAATTACACAAAAGTTTGACGAGTATTTGTCTCAATATAATTATCCCACATTTTCCACTATTCATGAATTATTTTCGTATGGAAATAGTTGAACGAAAATTTGACCTTGACAAGAAATTATTTTTCTCAATTTCTTAGAAAGTAGGGGACGGTGGGGAGTTGTGGGCCGTTGGGAGTCGTGGGCCACCTCAATCTCCGCCATGTTGTGGGTTGTAGGACTGCTTTAACCACTGCCAAAAGACTCTCTTTGTGTGAGCTCACTTTGTGAAATCGATACGCGTAGTTAGTGTTTTGACATTGTTGATTAAAGAAATCAAAATAAAAGTTTTTGTACAACTCGAGTGGTTGATATTCGTAGTCCCGTTCTACAGCAGATTTCAAAGGCACGTTATAGCAAAATATTCCTTAAACAATTGGCTTTAAATTCAATCAAACAATTTCGGTAAAACATTCATTGTGTGTATGGCAATTCGGTCATTTCGTAAATGTCGGCTGTGGGGAGTTGTGGTCCACCATTAGTGGGGAGTCGTGGGCCAAACGTTTGCGTATTTCAGTTTTTTAAGTGAAACTTCTTTTCCCTTGTTCTGAAAAGACTTTTGCATTATCTGCAAGGGCACAATGCCAAAGATTTTAAATCGGAACAACACAGTTCACTGCAACATGAACGATCGTGCTGTGCACTTGAACTGTGCCAACATGAAGACCAGATATTACACTTTCATACATTGCGAATCAGAATAATTTTTTTTTAAATCTTTTTAAAATCATTAATTTTTATTTACTGCAACTTCAATAAACATAAACTACTGGAATATGCCATTTTCTTTTATTTTTTGCCATAGCCCACAACTCCCCACCAAAATCACAAATATCGATTTTGATAAGATTTACGTCATCCTCAATATTTCTCGCGCATTAACGAATTTTATTAATTGTCGTCTCCAGTTGATGTATTGAGAAGTTTAATACAAATACCAGTTTATACATTGCCAATTTATCGATGTTCAGAGATGTTATGTCTTGTAAACAAGCGTGGCCCACAACTCCCCACTCTCCCCTACCAATTTCAGTAATCTACTCTAAGGTAGTATTTACTACTTGTTTCTATTTTGTTATGAAAAAACAATTATAACTAATAATTTATAATTATTAATAAAAGCATTATTATAAAACAAGCACCAGTAGTTTTTTTTGCGGCAAATTTTAAATTAAAAAAAAACTTATTTTATTTTTTTTAAAAACTATGAAGAAATCACTCACAAGACAATAATTTTATAATCATGAAAAATATTTTTTTACTTTTTGACGCACCAAAGTCACATTTTTGAGTATTTTGTTATGCTCTTCCAGATTCTAATGCGTGTTTTTGTTTACAACAACATTTTAGTTTTTAAGTAAAATTAAGTAAATTTAAGTAAAATTAGAAGCTTCTTAAAAATGAGTGTGAAAGATTACAAGGAAAAAGTTTTTCAAGATTCCTTGGGAAATTAGAGATTATTTTTTATTTTGAAAAATTAATTTCACGAAAGTATTTCGAAAGATTTCAAAAGATTAAAAAAATCCGGAACATTTTAAGCAATTTTTTTTTACTCTGTAAAATTTTTGTAATATTTTAGGAAATATTCGGATCCGTTAAAAAAATATTAAGATGATTTAAAGAAATTTCAAAAATAATTTAAAATTTGAAAAGATTTTTAAAATTTTTAAACAAAATGTCTCATTTTTGAGGGGTTTGGAAGGAAATATTGAAGTTTTCATTATTTATTATTTAATTTAGGAAGGTTTTAACATGATAACACTTTTTGTTGATTTTCCTCAGGAATAAGAAAATATTTTAAAACAAAAACAAATTTCCATGTATAAATAAAATTTCAATAGTTATCCAATCAATAATTAATAATAATTTTAAACTTCTTAGAATATGATGTATTCTTTAATTTAAACTCGAATTTAAAAAGTGTTCAGTTTGAAAAAATTCGCAAATTTATTGATTAGTTTTTCTATTGACAGCATTAAAAACGATAACGTGGATTCATATTTCTTTAAATGAATCTGAATCTTTAAACTGTACAATTTATAAAAGTTCAAAAAAAAATTTTATTTTGCAGTGTGAGTGCATTTACTTCAAATTTTGTTAATTGAAGCGTGTTCTTTCATTTATAAATAAAAAAATGTTGATGTCAATTTTGAAAACAAAAATTTCCTAATGAGTCTTTTCAAATTTTGAAATATTGGTAATCTCTTCAGAACATCTAAAATTCCTAATTATATTTTAAACAGACTGAAATTTTTCTCAATTTGGAAAAATACTTCAGAATTAAAAAGTTTGCCTTAAAATCTGACAGATTTTTTCAACATTTTTAAAAACATTTGAAATCTGTTGAAAATTTCTTTAAAAACTAATTCTTTAATCAATCTTATCAAATTTAAAATTGTTTGTAAGTTTTTCCAAAACTTGTACACCTTCTGGATATATTCAAAAAAAATTTTTTTTCATTTATTATAAATATTCAAAAATGACTCAATTTTTTAAAATGCAAAATTGCAAAAATTGCCCTAAATCTTTCAGATACTTCTCTGAAAGTTTTGAAAATCTTTTAAAATGTTTTAAGATCTTTTTAAATATTCTCTGAGAATTAATTTTCAAAAATAAAAATTATTTGAAAAATCGAATATTTTTCCTTAACAAAAGTTTTTAAAAATCATGTGTCATATTGCGATGAACGAATTTGTACAGGGAAAAATAATTCTCAAGATAACTGTGGAGGCAGCATCAAAACATTTTTTAAGAAATCACTTTTTTCGGACTTTAAAACTTCAAATAATGTATGCTAACGGAAGACATAATTTTGAAAATCTTTTAAAAAATCACAGAAATCTATTTTTATAAATAGAATGAGATTTTTTCTATCCTGATCGAAAAACTGAAAAATTTTATTTTTCGACGGTCAATCCAGCACATCGCTCTTTAGGAGAAAATTTATCGATTTCTGTAATTAGTGGATGAAAGAGACTGCAGGTAATTGACGGTATCCAGGGTGATTAGGAGATAAAGGCGATGGAATACGAGCCAATTAGGATTACTTAAATTAGATTGAAATTTTCCTCAATCCTAAGCAAACAGAATGTTCATTAATTACATGTCTTTCCTGGAAAAACACCTTTTCAAATTTAGAAAAAAATAGAATAGTTTGTTATAAAACAAAAATTAATAATTTCCAGTTGAGTAGAATGTCTTAGAAAAAAGCTGACTCTCAAACGCAAAAAGATTAATTTTAATAGAAAAAGGTAATTTTCAATTTGAAAAGATGAATTGTCAAAAAAATAGTCGAATTTTAAAACAAAAAAGAATAATCTCGAATTAGCAACAGTTGAATTTGAACAAGTTGTTGAATCTTCAATTAAAAAAAAAGACTTTTTTAAGAAGGCGGTTTCATTTTTATTTGAATAGGACGACTTTTTTCCAAATTTTTCGAAGAAAAAAAGGAGACTTGACAAAAAAGTTTAATCTTCAGCCAAATAATTAAATTTTTCAGAAATATTTACATTTTCAACCTACAAAGGTGTATTTTTAGCCAAATATTTGAATTTTCAACTAAAAAGTTCAATTCTTAACCAAGTAATTAAAGTTTTGAATGAAAAAATAAATTTCTAGCCAAATATAAAATAGTTGAATTTTCTTTGAAAAAAATCAATTGTCGTCAATAATAAATGAATTTCAACAAAAAAGTTCAATTTTTAACCTAAGAAGTGGCTTCTCAACTAGAATTATAAATCTTAAAAACAAAAAAATAAATTTTTGACAACTTTGTCCATTCACGTAGTTCATATTTCAATAAAAAGAAAATTTTAAATTTGAAGAAAAAACAGTCGAATTTAAAAAAATAAGAGGATTTTTGACAAAATAGTTGAATTTTGAATTAAGAAAGATCAATTTGTCATCAAATAGTTGTATTTCCAGATGAAAAATTTAATTTGTCAATCAAAAATGAAAGAGTTAAATTGGCAGTTAAAAATAAAGAATTTTTAACGAAAAAAATTAATTTAGAACAAAATAATTATTTATTTTCAACCAAAGCGATAATTTTTTAAATGAAATGATTGATCTTCGACTGAAATAGAGAAATTTAAAAAAAAAATAATCTCAGCTGAAGAAGATCAATTTACAACCAAAAATGAAATGTTTACATTTTCAGTTGAAAAACTTAATTTTCAAACAGACAAGAATTTCGAAACAAGAAAGATTTTTCAGACGAAAATGAAAAAAAAAAATTCAACGAAAATTTTTGAATTTTTAATTCGAAACGACCGGTTTTTTTACAAAGCAATTAAATTTTCAAAACAAAGAATAAGAATTTTAAATAAAAAAGTTCATTTTCAACCAAATAGTTGTATTTTTAACAAAATGATTTTAATGATTTTAGAATATTAGCTCACATAATAAATATGACAAATAATTAGAATAACTAAAATATTTATAAAATAAATATAAATAAATAAAATATTCCTTGTATTAGATTCATTTGTATAAGATCACTTACATTAAAAATGTTTAAAAAATTAAAAATTATGGATTCGGATAGTGCGCGTGCGTATGACAAGAATTACTAATTGAATTAGTATATTTTTAATAATAATAGTTATGTTTTACTGATCCAAAATTTAAAAGTATAGGATGAAAAATTTGATAAAAAATGGGCAAAAAATAGAAGTGAATGTTTTTTGATTTGAATGAGAAAAAAAATTATAAAAGTTTAAAGAAAAAATTGGTATTCTTTCGAAAAATAGAGGTCAAAATTCAAATACTCTTAACTTCGTGGAAACTTTTTTATTCTAAAATCATAAAAATACGTGTTACTTAAGATTTGAATATTCCGAAATATTCAAAAATTTCCAAATTTTCTGGAATTTTCCTAATTATGCTTCAAGTCTTAAATATGATAAATTTTTCCAAACTAACTTTGAGAATAATTACTCCTTTATCAGTGAAATGAAATTTTTTGTTAAAAAGAAATAATTTCAAAATCCCTTTGTTTCTGATGCAGTCACTAAAAATAACAAAAAATTTTTTCAAAAGGATTTCACTTCCATTTTTATCAGATTCTCGTTTGTCAAGCAATCAATAGAGTTCCTAACGTTTTCACTGTTCACTGGTTTCGCAAAAGTGACCTATTTTGTAGTCGACAAAACGAGGAGTGCAATGAACGAGTTTATTGAGTTTAAAAGTTTAATTTATCGACTCAAAAGTTTATAAATTACAAATCAATAATCATGAATTTATTTTTCATTTTTTTTTAAATTATATTAAGAGGTGGTGCAAGCCCCATAAGTCTATTTTATAGGATCCTAAAAAAATCCCATAGGTGAAAAAAAGGGGTTTTCCAGTTTTTGGCGCTGATTATGATTTTTTACGGTTTTTTAAAATGCAAATTGTTTCTAATACATAAGATTCTATAAAAACCTAATAATTGGATGCTTACATAAATTCTTTAAACAATTTATCATTGTTTTTAGCAAATTTTCTCTAAGAATAGATACGCGGTTTTTTCAAAACTTCCACTTTTTATCCAATTTTCAATTAAAGTGAGGTAATATTCTCTTTGAATAATGTCGAAAATTGGTATTTTTTCTGGAATTTTCAAATCATTATTGTTTATAGCAATCTTCTTCTATATTAATACTAGATAGTTGCGTTTTTTTTTTATTTTTAACTATTTGTGAACTTTCCAATTAAGGTAAGGTAATGATTAATTCAAGTTAACGAAAAGAATTTTCTAAACAATTTGTTATTATTTTTTAAAGTTTTGTCTTTGCTTGATCGTAGAAAGTTGCGTTTTTTTTCTGGAAATTTTAACGATTTGTCTATTGTTCGCTTGCAGTATCTTGATAATTAAATTCAGCAAAAATAATTGCTTAAACAAATTATTATTGTTGATAATTATCTTTATCTATAATAATGACAGATAAATGCTTTTTTTTTCTGAAATTTTTCACTATAAAGA
This sequence comes from Andricus quercusramuli, assembly GCA_932178445.1. Lineage (NCBI taxonomy): Eukaryota > Metazoa > Arthropoda > Insecta > Hymenoptera > Cynipidae > Andricus > Andricus quercusramuli. The sequence goes on from CAKNXH010001762.1 coordinate 38,920, forward strand.
AATAATAAATAAAAATGAGAGAGAATCATATTTTGAACAATTTCTTTTTTTTGTTAATATATTTTTCTTAACTAAAACACATATCCGAAATATTCTTCAAATTGTCTATATGGATCACATTGAATGTATATTTTCCTTGGAATAGTTACTGAGAGCCATTTTCTGAAATTGGTATTATCATTTATTATGTTTTCCTAACTGAGAAGTTAAAAAAAAGCTCAAAATTTCCGAAAAATCCGCAAATTACAATTATGATTACCCCACTAAGTGAAAAGTGGACAAAAATTTTAAGAGTTCAGAAAAAACTGCACATTTTTAGCACTTTTGTAAGAGAAGACAGTTATAAACAATAATAGATTTTTCAAAAAAATATGCTTGTTAACTTGCTTCATGTATTACTTCACTAACAACAATAATAATATGTTCAATTAATTATTTTTGCTCAATTTAATTAATTATTAACTTACTCTATGTGAAAAGTGGATAAATAGTTGAAAATTTCAGAAAAAACTAATCTTCCTAGCATTATTCATACTCAATATTATGAAAAATTAATATTATAAACAATAATTTTCTTAACTATAATTATTTATTTACTGGACTCTAGCTGAAACTTGGACAAGAAGTGGAAATTTTGTAACAAAACTGCAATTTTCTACCATTATTCTAAGAGAATATTATCAAGAATAATAATAAATTACTCACGCAATTATTTATGTTAAATTCAATTGATAAATGTCTTGTTTCGACTGAAAAATTGGAAACAAATTGAAAAATTCGAAAAAAACCGCGACTTTCTAACTCTATTCTAAAAAACTTCTATAAACTATAATAAATTGTTTAAATAACTCATTTGAACATATAATTATTAACAGAATGAAATAATTCATGTATCAAAAACAATTTCTATTTTCAAAAAACCCAAACAATCAAAATTAGCGCCAAAAACACGCAAAACCCATTTTTTCACTTATGGGGTTTTTTTGAGACTTGATAAAGCAGACTTATGGGGGTGATAATTATAAACTTACATTTTTTTAATATTCTTTAGCTAATTGTAAAGAGAAATTTTGAGCTTCAACTACCTTTATACCTCGCTTTACCTAATATTGACTATTCTGAATAAAATTTACAAAACCGTATTTTTTTCTCTTATGGGAAACACGTGTTAAACTTCACGGGGCTCGCCACCTCTAAATATATATATTTTTTCCAAAAAGAAAAAAATGGATTTTCGGGTGCAGTTCCGAATAGGTGAACCCTTCGATTTTTTTGAAACCACGTATGCTTACGTATTTTGATGCGCTGATTACGAAAATCATAGTAAAAATTGGCGACAAGGACGTCTTCATGGTAAAAACCATATTACGATTTTTTTCTTCACCTCAGTAAATACAAAAAATTTTGGAAAATTCTTCAAACAAAAGTTCTAGCTAGTATGAAAATACATATTTTTTGTATTATACACTTTTTGTCTTAAACCATTATTTATCGAGAAAAAGAGGATTGCGTTAGAAAAAAGAAGAGTTACAGATATGCGCTCGGTCACGCTTGTCCCCTTTTCCAGGTTTAAGGGAGGAGGGGGCTACGCATTTACTGACTGATTACAGAAATGTGTTCAGTTACGCTCGTCCCCCTTTCCAGGTTCAAGTTGGGGGGGGGGGGGGGGGGCGCCTACATGAACAACTAACAAAAAAAAGGCGTAGAATTACGAT
>CAKNXH010001762.1:42110-53237 GCA_932178445.1 Andricus quercusramuli
GGGGGGGGGGGGGGGGGGGCTACGCATATACTGACTAGTTACGAAAATGCGTTCAGTTACGCTTGCCTCCTTTTCCAGGACTATGTATTTTAATACTAGCTAGAACTTTCGTTTTGAACATTTTTCAAAATTCTTGGCATTTACTGAGATGAAGAAAAAAATCATAATTTTTGTGGGTTTTTTATGGGTTCTTTCATTAGGAATTTTCAACGAAATCGGAGGGTTCACCTATTCGGAACTTTATCCTTATTTTTGGTTAAACAAAAAAAATTGTGTTAAAAAAGGTTTTTTTCAATTCAGAAGAAATAGTTTTTTTGAGTTTAGGTCTCATTTTGCGAGCAACTGGAAATAGAACCATCTGAGAGGCAATATCAGCGAACACTCAGCAGCTTTTCATTAACAAAGCGTGGACCTTCAGTGGACTGGGAATCCCAATTTCCCGATATTACGATTGACTCGTATCAAGCACGTCGGTTTTGGAGAGAACAAGACATTTCGATTAGTGAACATTCCACTCCCTACATATGAATGTCTCCTGTTACTGACACATTCCTGCTGATAAGGAAACCTACGCAGCACAGTGGGATGAAATCAAAAACGAGGTTCAAAATAACTTGTAGCTGGAAATTCTTAACCGACTCTAGATTTTTTTCTCAGCAAAATTCAACACTAAATTTTGAAAAGATTTATGCGACCTGATTTTTGAATTTTTTTTTGTTCAAACTTTTCATTTTTCGAATTTCTCTGCTCTCACCTCCCAGTTTTGTTTGAATGCCCAACAAAAAAATCTCCTCCAAATTTGAGCAAAATCGGTTAATATTTAGGGGTCGCGCAAAGACCATGAAGTTTCCCATTGATTTAACATGGGAAAAAGTCAACTTTTTGTAAATATAATATTTAAACGCGATAATATGTTACAAATAATTCCGTGTTTTAATATATTGTTCAGAATTGGTCAGAGAATAAGAATCAATCATAAATTTTAAAGTTGAATAATTTCAAGCCACTCTTATGGATCCCCAAAGAAAACCCCATAAGTGATAAATGTGAATTTTACGTAATATTGCGGTTTATTGACGCTTTTTAAAAGTTTTTTTTGCATAAATAATTATTGATCAGTAATTTAAGAATACCCAGTAATTTTTTAACTAATACTCAATTGTTTAAACTATTCTAATTTGTTTAAACATTTAAGAGTATCCTTAAAAAGCAAGTAATGTCTCATGATGGGAAATTATCATCCAATATTTTTGAATTATTTTATAAACAAATTATATAATCAAATTTGTAACTTGGTCATTTAGAGATAAAAAAATCCGTTTTTTCCTAATTTTCCTCGAATGATGACGCCAGTAAGTAAAAAATATCGGATGATAATATTTTATCACTAAACATCATTGGCGACAAAATTTAAGGAAATTTAAGAGAAAAAGCGATTTCTTTGGGCTTTTAAATATTTGTGTAGAGGGACATTTGTTTATATAATTTGTTAACAGAATCTATGAATAATGTCGGATGATGATTTTCCATCAGTAAACATAACTGGCGACATAATTTGAGGAAAATTTTGAGAAAAAACGATTTCTTTTTGACTTTCAATGTCCACACTAGGCATTTATTTATATAATTTGTTCATAAAATTAATGAAAAATGTCGAATAATAATTTTCCATCATTAAATATCACTGGCGATATAATTTGAGAAAAATGAAAAAAAAATCTATTTCTTTCTGCCTTTAAATGTCCACACTAGGTATTTGTTTATAAAATCAATAAAAAATAATAAAAGATAATTATCCATCATAACACATCACTGGAGATATAATTTTAAATGAATTAAGAGAAAGAATGATTTTTTTCTGCCTTTCAATGCCTACACTAGGCATTTGTTTATATAATTTGTTTATAAAATTAATACAAAATTTCAGATGTTTAATTTTTATGATTGTGTATTATTTTTTCGATAACAACATGTAATTTCATCGCAAAAAATTACTTTGCAAAAGAAGAATCCATAGTGCAGAATATTGTTTAAGTAAATTTGTTTATATAACAATAAACTTGACAATCTCATAACTTTTTTTTGCTTCCAACTACCCCTGTGTATGAAGTCTAGCAATGCTGATCATAGAAAAAAAATGTTCACGAAAATAAACAAAGAAATGAAAAAATCGACTTTTTATTTAATCTTTGCTTTACGATGAAAGTTTAAACAAATAAAAATTCAAAAATCAGGCCACACATATCACTTCAAAATTCAATGCTAAATTTCTCTGAAAAAAAAATCAAAAATCAGTTGATAATTGCGAGCTACAAGCTGAACTCAAAAAACTAAGCCACGCGTGTTTTTTTATCTGCGCAAATCGGGTTTTTGGGGGTGAAAACCGCCCCGAAAATTGGGGCAATAAATAACCATTTAATTGTTTCACACATAACAGCGGTTTTTTTTCACAATGAAACCAAATGAAAAAAAATCCTCACATTGAGAGATAAAAAATGTGATTTTCTCAAATTTGTCGAAAAAGTTTTAGCGGGGTGAACTACCCCTAAATTATTTTTCATAACACTGAAAATTGCCCAAAATTAATAAATTCAGCTAGAAAGATTTAGAAAAAATTTATGTTGCTGGCGCTGGTTAAATAAAGTTGATATGTTTTTTCATTTTTATGAAAAACTATTTTCTAGGGGGTAACTACCCTGAATTACATTTTATTATGTTTCTCTAAAATGAAGTAACTACCCCAAAATTATTTTCCATCACAAGTAAAATGGCCAAACAAGAGTAAAATCAAGTCAAAATATTTTTCTTGAATTTTCCGAAAAATGTTTAGGGGGGGTGAACTACCCCTACATTATTTTTGATTACACAAGAAATAGCCAAAGTATACTATACAATTTTTGAATTTTGACAAATAAAATAATAAAAGAATGAACAAATATTAATATTATTTAAACATCAAACAATAATCCAATATTTGTATCCAAAATAATTTTTCCTAATGTTTTAAGTTCTTCCAAAATATTTCTTGAATTTAAAATAACTATAATTAAAACAAATATATTTCTGAATGAAATTCTTTTTTCGAAATTCTCATAGTATTTAAAAAAAATAATGAAAAACCTTCTCAAAAAAATAATTTTTCATCTGAAAAAAAAGTTGAAACGAAATTTTGAGATAAATCAGTGCTGAATTGAACCCTGCAAAGTTTGTTCGGAAAATATTACTAGGTTTCGAGAAAATTGAGGGAAAAATGTTTGTTTTTTTCGTTTGAGGGGCAGATGCTGTTAGATTAATTTTTTATACAATTTTTAAACAATTATTGTTATTTCCAATTCCAACAATAATTTTAATCAACAAATTTTTAGTTGAAAATTAATCTGTTTTGTTTCAGGATTCAACTATTTTGTTGAAAATTTCTCTTTTTGGAGGAATCATTCAATAAATTTTTTTTTGTTCAAAAACATTTTTTTTTCGTATAGCAAAACAATTTGTTGAACCAACCCAAATTTCGTTGAAACAAAAAAACAACATTTTGTTGCACTGCTATTTTTTTCAGTTGAATCACTTCCTTGATAATTCATTTTTTTGGTTGAATATTTACCATTTTAGTTCGAAATTTCCCTCTTTAATTGCAAATTCGTATTTTTGAGCATAAATTAATTTTCTTGTCTGAATATTCGAATTTTTTTGGTAGAAAATTAATATCCTTGGTAAAAATTCAACTATTTGGTTGAAAATTCGCCTTTTTCAATTCCACTTTTTCTAATAAAAAATTAGTCTTTTTGGTTTAAAATTCAACTACATGGTTAAAAATGTCTTTTTTTTTGTTAAAATTTAAATTTTTTTGAATTCTCTCAAGAATCTTAAAAAAAATTATGTTTACACTACCCGGAAAATGAATAAGCTAAGAAAATAAATAATAATTCAAAAATTTTTACTTTGCATTATATATTATTACAGAAATAAAAAATTTCTCATTAATATTTGAAACAGTTCTTTGAATTTTTAATTAAAAGTATAAATATCCATTCAGAGGTGAAATTCAAAAGGATCAAATTACCCGTGCAATTTATTTTAAACTAAAGTGGATGCGATCAGAATTAATCGAGCGTCTCTGAACTCCCGTGAGGTTGGAAATTTGTCCGAGAATTCCAAGCAGTCCAAGTCTAGGTTAACGAGAGTAAAGAAAACAGGGGGAAATTAATTGCACGCTAATATAGGTCGTGTTCCGTTCATTTATTTGCAACAGGTGCCACGAAGGCTCTTCTTCTCGATAATGGCTTTCGGCGCAATCTTATACCTAGAATGGATCGATTTTCTCGTAAGTAGAAAAGTGCGATTTTAATCAGACACACGCCTTTCCTGCCATTTTTCCTTTGGTAAGATTGTTCATTATTTATTAAGTGTGAAAATGAGAAAATATGTGAAATAGACCAGATTTTTCAAAACGAAAATTTCCAAAATAAAAATTTTCAAACAAAAAAGTTTCAAAATAAATTTCTGTGAAGGAAATACTTACATTTTCTACAAAATAATTAGATTCTCTAGAAAACAATTAAATTTTCAATGAAATAGTTGAATTTCCAACCTTGAAAGATAAATTCACAAGAAAAAAATGTAATAGTTGATATTTCAACCGAGAAGGATGAAATTTCATTGAAAAAAGAATTTTTAATCAAAAAGACGAATTTTCAACAAATAAAAATTTTTCAGTAATGGAAGAAAAAAAAGTTCCTACCGAAATTGTGGAACCTTAAAGCCAAAAGACAAATTTTCTGTACAAAGATTGAATTTTCAACCAGAAAAATAGGAATTTTCAGAAAAAAATTAATTTTCAACAAAATAGTTAAATTTTCAACCGAAAAGATAAAAACTTCATCAACAAAAATTGCAATAGAATAGTTCAATTTCTACACACGCAGTTGAATTTTCAATTAAAAAAGATTATTTTTCAACTGAATAGTCAAACTTTGACGAAAGAGATGATTTTTCAACTGAAAATTTGAATCTTCAACAAAAAAATGATTTCTTGAGAAAGTGGTTCGAAGAAAATTTTCAAATGAATAGTTTGAATAAAAAGTCAATCATCAACCAAAAAATATCAACCCAAAAAGACGAATTTTCAATAATAACAGTTGAATTTTCATACAAAAAGGATGACTTTTTGAAAAAATTATTCGTTTTCAATCAAACAGTTGAATTTTCATCGAAGGAAGATTAATTTTCTACGAAAAGAGATGATTTTTAAAATCAGAAAGACAAATATTAAAAAAGATAGTTGAATTTTCATTCGAAAAATATTTGAATTGATTTTGTAACAAAAAATGTGGATTTTTCTTGAAAGTTAAATCTTCTACGAAATAGTTGAATTATCAAAAAAAAGTTAGATTTTTGGACCAAAAATATGACTTTTCAACAAAATTATTGAATTTTAAACCATAAAGTTGTATTCTCATCCGAGAAAGATGAAATTTCCACTCTAGCAGATAAATTTTCGAAGCGAAAAGACAAATTTTTAAAAAAATAATTGAATTTTTGTCCAAAATACATTTTAGATGATTTTTCAACACCAAAATATGAAATTTTGTAGGGAAATTTTTCAAGATATAGTTGAATTTTCCAAAAAACAGTAGATTTTTGGGCCGAAAAAGATGACTTTTTAACAAATTTATTGAATTTTCAACCAAACAGTTGCATTCTTATCAAAGAAAGATGAATTTTCTACTCGGACAGATGAATTTTCAAATAAAGAAGATACATTTTCAAAAAAAAAATATTCGAGTTTTCATCCAAAAAAGATATCAGGTGATTTTTCAACAAAACAGTTGAATTTTTGACCAAAAAGATGACATTTCAACAAAGTTATTGAATTTTAAACCAAAAAATTGTATTCTTATCCAAGAAAGATGAAATTTTCACTATGGCAGATGAATTTTCAAAGCAAAAAGACAAATTTTCAAAAAAATAGTTTGATTTTTATTCAAAATACATTTCAGTTGATTTTTCAACGCAAAATGTGAATTTTTCAAAAAGTTAATTTTTTACGAAGTAGTTGTATTTTCAACAAAACAGTAGATTGTTGGGCCAATAAGATGACTTTTTAACAAATTTATTGAATTTTCAACCAAACAGTTGGATTCTTATCAAAGAAAGATGAATTTTCTACTCAGACAGATCAATTTTTAAATAAAAAAGATACATTTTCAAAAAGAAAATAGTCGAATTTTCATCCAAAAAATATTTCAGGTGATTTTGCAACAAAACAGTTGAAATTTTCAAGCAAATAGTTGGATTTTTATCGAAAATTCATTTCAATTAATTTTTCAACACCAAAATATAAATTTTTCTCAAAATGTAAATTTTCTACGGAATAGTGGAATTTTCAACTAAAAAGATTGAATTTTTGAGAAAACTGTTGAATTTTCAAACAAGTGATAAAATTTACAACTAAAAAGATAATTTTTAGGAGGAAGCAACTGCAAAAAAAAAGAAATATAAATACAAAGAAAATAAATTACTAACAAGAATGTTATATCAGGGTTACCGCAAAACTTAATTTTAGAAATTCTCTCACTTTTCCCTGACAAGTTTTTCATTTTCCTTGACCATTAATATTCAGAGACCAGAATACATTTGTAACATTTTGAACCTCAAATCTTCTATAAGTGGAATTAAACAATTTCAAATGAAAATGGAAAAATAACAAATTCATTCTGTCTGACAGTTATTTGAAGTTATATAAATTCTCTGACTCTTACAAGATTTTTTTTCTAAATCCCTGACTTTTCCCTGAATTAAAAAAAAAATGTGTTGGCTAGGTTCCTTTTTTCACTCACCAGTTTTCTTTGGCCTAATGCAATGAAATTCAAGATAAATTTGTGCAAATTCAAGATGAATTAAACAAGTTCAAGATGAAGACAAGCGAGTTCCAGATGAATACAAGCGTGTTCAAGATAATTTGACGCGAATTCAAAATACGTTGAATTTTTGAGTTCAAGATGATTTAATGCAAATTCAGAATTGATTTGTGCAAATTGAGAAGGAATTCCAGATGAGTAAAGCAAGTTCAAGATGAATTGATGCGAACTGAAAATGAATTTAGACCAATTCAAGATTAATTTACGCGAGTTCAACATCAATTCGTGCGAATTCAAGAGGAATCAACGTAAATTCGAAGAAAATTTGCGTGAAAGTGAAATGAATTCGTGCGAAATCAAGATGAATTCAAGTGATTTTAAGCGAGTTTAAGATGGACACGAAAGAGTTCAAGATGAATGCAAGCGTGTTCAAAATGAACTGACGCGAATTCAGGATAAAGTCATGAGAGTTCGAGACGAATAATCAAGATAAATAAATTTGAGTTCCAGGTAAACATTTATGTGTTCAAGATGATGTAATGTAAATTCAAGATGAATTAAGCAAGTTCAAGATTATTACAAGCTCAAGATAAATGGAAGCGTGTTCAAGATAATTTGAATTATGTGATCCAAAGTTGAGTTTTTTAGTTCAAGATGAATTCAAGTGAGTTTAAGCAACTTTAAAAGACGAATGCAAGCCTCTTCATGATAAATTGAAGCAAATCAAAGACGAATTTATGCGAGTTCAAGAGGAATTCATACAAATTGAAGATAAATATATGTCCGTTGAAGATGAATATTTGTGAACTCAAGATAAATTTATGCGAGTTCAATATGAAGTAGCGCAAATTCAAGAGAAATTCACGTGAATTCAAGATGAATTCAGCGGGTTCAAGATGTAAATTCAAGGTAAAAAAATTCATGACGAATTCACGCGAATTGAGGACAAATTCGTTCAAATTCACGTGAGTTGCTCTTCAATTCATGCGAAATTGAGATTAATTTAAGCGAATTCAAGATGAATGTATGTGAATTCAAAATGAATTAATGAAAATTCAAGATAAATATATCAGATTTCAAAATAGATATTTCTGAGTTCAAGATAAAGATATGCGAGTTCAGGATGAATATATGTTAGGTCAATATGAATATATCTGAGATCAAGATGAATATATGTGAGTTTAAGATGGATATATTTACGTTCAAGATGAATATGTGTGAGTTCAAGATGAATACATGTGAGTTCAATATAAATATATGCAAGTTTGAGATGAAAATATGTTAGGTCAATATGAATATATCTGAGATCAAGATGAATATATGTGAGTTCAAGATGGATACATGTGAGTTCAATATTAATATATGCGAGTTCAAGATGAATATATTTTAGGGTAATATGCATATATCTGAGATCGATATGAATAATGTGAGCACAAGATGAATACATGTGAGTTCAAGATAAATATATGCGAGTTTGAGATGAATATATGTTAGGTCAATATGAATATATCTGAGATGAAGATGAATATATGTGAGTTCAAGATGAATACATGTGAGTTCAATATTAATATATGCGACTTCAAGATGAATATATTTTAGGGTAATATGGATATATCTGAGATCGAGATGAATATATGTGTGTGCAAGATGAATACATGTGAGTTCAAGATCAATATTTGTGAATTTAAAATGAATTGATACGAGTTCCTAATGGATTTAGACATATTCAAGATAATTTCAGGCTGTATTTCAAATATATATATGAGTTCAAGATAAATATATATCAGAGTTATAGATTAATACATCTTAGTTCAAGATAAATATATCTGAGTTGGAGATAAATATATCTGAGTTCAAGATAAATGTATGTGAGTTCAAGATGAATATACGTCAGGACAATATTAATATACCTGAGTTTAGGATGAATACGTGCGAGTTCAAGATGAATATTCCTGAGTTCAAGATGAACTGAATATGTGAGTTTGCGAAATTCCTCTTGAGTTTAGACAAATTCATCTTGAATGCGCATTAATTCATCTTGAATTCACAAATATTCATCTTCAACTCACATATATTCATCTTGCATTTGCATGGATTCATCTTGAAATCAGAAATATCTATCTTCAACTCAGATATATTTGTCTTGAACTAAGATATATTTATCTTGAACTAGATATATATTTATCTTGAACTCATATATATTTATCATGAATTTTCATGAATTCATTTTGAATTAGCATACATTCATCTTGAATACGCTTGAACTAATCTCAATTTCGCAAGAAAAATTGATGCAAGTTCAAAAGAATTTAGACTAATTCAGGATTAACTCATGATTGTTCAAGTTCAATTCGTGCGAACTTAAGAGAAATTAGTGTAAATTGAAGAGGAATTCGCGTGAAGTCAAGATGAATTCAAAAGAGTTATATATAAATACAAGCGAGTTCAAGACTGATATAGGCTTGCTCGAGATGATTTCATGCGCATCCAAGATGAATTTCTCCAAATTCAAAAAGAATTGACGTGAAATGAAGATGAATTAACCAAGTTCAAGATGAATTCATCCCCATTCAAGACGAATTCATGCAAATTCAAGATGAATATATGTGAGTTCAAGACGAAAATTTGTGAGTTCAAGATGAATTGCTGCGCATCCAAGATAAATTTCTTGAAATTCAAAAAGAATTGACGTGAATTCAAGATGAATTAACCATGTTCAAGATGAATTCTTGCGAATTCGAGATGAATCCATGTAAATTAAAGACGAATATAAGTGAGTTCAAGATGAATATTTCTGAGTTCAGGACGAATTGATGCGCATTGAAGATCAATTTCTCTAAATTCAAAAGAAATTGACGTGAATTGAAGATGAATTAGCCAAGTTCAAGATAAATTCATTCTAATTCAAGACGAATTTATGCAAATTCAAGATGAATATGTGAGTTCAAGATGAAAATTCATGAGTTCAAGATGAATTGCTGCGCATTCAAGATAAATCTCTTCAAATTCAAAAAGAATTGACGTGAATTCAAGATGAATTAACTATGTTCAATATGAATTCATGCGAATGCGAGACGAATTCATGCAAATTAAAGTTTCTGAGTTCAAGTTCAAGTTTCAGAGTTCAAGACGAATTAATGCGCATTCAAGATAAATTTCTTTAAATTCAAAAGAAATGGACAAAATTGAAGATAATTAACCAAGTTCAAGATGAATTCAGGCAAATGCAAGATGTGCGCTTGTTAGCTAAAAACAAATTCATGCGAATCAAAGAATAATTCAAGCGAATTCAAGATAAATCTATGCGAATTCTAAATAAATTCAGAAGAATTCAAGATTAATTCAGGCGACATTGACGATTTAATGCAAACTTGAGATAATTATAAGTGAATTCAAGACAAATTCATGCAAAATAAATATTGTCTTCAGCGGATTTAAGATGAAATTATGCGAATCCGAAATGAATTGACACGAATTCAAGATTAATTTAGGTGAATTCAAGATGATCTTATGAGAATTCAAAATGAATTCAGACAAATTCAAGATAAATATGGGTGAGTTGAAAATGAATATTTGTGAGTTGTAGATGAACTCTTGCAAAATCAGGATGAATTCGTCCAAATTCAAGAGGAATTGACGTGAATTCAAAATGAATTAACCAAGGTTAAGATGAGTTCAGTCAAATTGAAGATGTACATATATTAGTCAAAAATAAATTCATGCGGATTAAATATGAATGTTAGTGAATTCAAGATGAATTGATGAGAATTCAAAATGAATTCAGACGAATTCAAGACTTATTCATGCGAAATAAATACAGCCTTGAGCGTATTTGAGATAAAATTATGCGAATCCAAAATAAATTGACACGAATTCAAGATTAATTTATGCGACTTCTTAATAAATACAATGTAGTTCAAGATGAATTAATGCGCATTGAGGATGAGTTTGTCCAAATTCAAGAGGAATTGACGTGAATTCAAGATGAATTAACTATGTTCGAGATATGTTCAGTCGAATTCAAGATGTACATATGTTAGTTAAAAATAAATTCATGCGAATTAAAGATTAATTTAAGTGAACTCAAAATGAATTTATGAGAATTCAAAATTAATTCAGACGAATTTGAGATGAATTCATGCAAGTTATTCATGCAAATGCAAGATGAATATATGTGAGTTCAAGATGAATATTTGTGAGTTCAAAATTAACGATTGCGCATTAAGATGAATTCGTCCGAATTCAAGAGGAATTGACGTAAATTCAAAAT
>CAKNXH010001762.1:53247-63964 GCA_932178445.1 Andricus quercusramuli
AATATTTGTGAGTTCAAGATGAATTATTGCGCATTCAAAATGAATTCAGACGAATGCAAGATGAATTTGTCCAATTTCAAAAGGAATTGACGTGAATTCAAAATGAATTAACCAAGTTTAAGATGAGTTAAGTCAAATTCAAGATGTACATATTTCAGATAAGAATAAATTCATGCGAATTGAAGATGAATGTAAGTGAATTCAAGATGAATTGATGAGAATTCAAGATGAACTGATGAGAATTCAAGATGAATTGATAAGAATTCAAAATGAATTCAGACGAATTCAAGATTAATTCATGAGAGTTCAAGAAGAATTCATGCAAATTCAAGATAAATATATGTGAGTTGAAGATGAATATTGGTGAGTTCAAGATGAATCATTGCGCATTCAAGATAAATTTGTCCAAATTCAGGAAGAATTCACGTCAATTCAAAATGAATCAACCAAGTTCAAGATGAGTTCAGTCAAATTCAAGGTGTGCATATTTCAGTTAAAAATAAATTTATGCGAATTAAATATGAATTTAAGCGAATTCAAGATGAATGTATTTGAATTGAAAATGAATTGATGCAAATGCAAGATGATTATTGGTGAGTTCAAGATGAATTATTGCGCATTCAAGATGAATTTTTGTGAATTTAAGAGGAATTGACGTGAATTCAAGTTTAATCAAGCAAGTTCGAATTGATTCCCAGCAAATTCAATATGAATACATGTAAATTTATTTTTAATTCATGCAAATTCATCTTAAATTCGGTTCAATTCACGTGAATTCCTTTTAAACTTTCAAGCATTCACTCTAAGCTCGCATAAATTCATATTAAACTCTCATATATTCATCTGAAATTTTTAAGAATTCACGTAAATTCATCTTTAATTCGCGTGCCTTCATGTTGAATTTGCCAAAATTCATCTCAGATTCTCAATAATTTTTGAAAATTTTTCAGAAACCCGTATTTCAACGATGCTGTTAAATTTTCTATGTTTTTTATTTTCACTCCAACCGTAATAAAACGTGACACCATCCAATTTTTGGAGATTGCGTACGGAGTTTATTGGTTATCTGACACGGTTCTACATAAAAGGGTTGGAAGGCACGTATGAAGAAAAAAAATCCCTCAAAAAATTTTTAATGGATTTCGTGTGCAGGTGAAATTGAAAAAGATACCATAAAAAAATTAGCAAATGAAAAAAATACGCTATTTTATTCCCTAGAAGCTTCTCACATTCTATCCTTAAAAACAAAAACAGGGTTTTCATTTAAGTTTCTTCAGTCATATATCCTCAAAATTTGTACACAAACGTCAGATTGTGAATAAATTATTTTTATGGCGAAAAAATAAATCTAAAAAATCGTAGCAGAGTTCTCCACAAAAAGTTATAGCTAAAAAAATATATATATATTATATTAGCGCATCTACGGTGAAGTTAAAAAACGAATAATAGCGAATTTTCTGTTATCATGGTACGAAATGAATTTTTTATTAAATAAAAAGGTTTCTTATTGAGATATTGTAAAAGCTTTGTAATAGCACATTCAATAATTTTATATCCTATTACTGTATATATCTATGAGCAACCTTTCTAGTATCAATAAAATGTCCATAATCGGCTTGAAAGAGCTACATTAATAATCTTGTTATTGTGGCAAACTAACCCATATTAGAAATTGATTTTCATACAAACAAAAGCTTGATTATTATCCGTAGCCATTCGGAAATTAATTAGTTGAGGTAGCATGAAAACTTCGTATTCATCAAGTAAATATTGAAATATGACCTGCATCCACAATCGAACTCTCTTTCTGATTGTTCATTAAAATGAAATAAAATAACAATATTTCCGAGTTTTTCTTGCGGGAAGAATAAACTTTCGAATTAATTATTTATTATATTTATAATTATTATTTCTAAGTTAATTATTTAAATTAAACAAGGGTTCGGTAAACTGCGCAACAGTCAATCTTGGAACGATCATCTAAGATTTTAACCTTTTTCAACTAAAATTGCAATTGTTAATCAAAAAATCATTAGATTAAAAAAAAATTACTATATTTGAAGAATTACAGGCTATGTTATCTTTACACAAAAAATTGGTTATTGTATCTGGCATGGGAAAGCACAAAAAAAATGAAATAATGAAAATGCGAACAATGAGTGAGTAATGGAAAATGTAAAAATGTGAAGAGAAAAGTGAAATATTTAATATGAATATACAGAGTAAATCTATACGCAATCTTTTCCTTTGACATAATTTCGTAAAAGCTAAAGCTTTATTTAAAATATGATTCCAAGTGTGAAGACGAAGCAACAACTTTGATGATGAAGTTTCCACTATTAAATTATCTTGTGCACAAAGGCGACAAAAGAGACGACCAGACCCAGACGAAAGCTGAGAGGAAAAGGGATTAAAAAGGTTTCAGTGTCAGTAACAGGCTGGAGACAAGTAACCTAGTTCCTTTCGAGAAGAATCCGTTACAAAATCAATTATGTCGATAGCAGGTGCTTAAATGACCTCGGTAATTAAGTTTATGGAAAGCGGTAATTAAAGGTCTTTGAAATCTTGTGTGAATTACGTACGTTGACCGCAGCTGAGACTTTGAGTTATATGTGCTATACAAACTGCACTTAGACAGAAAAAAATTAAGTTCGTGACCCGAAAACAATAGGGTGCTACCTCACTTTTATGGCAGAAATAAGTTGTGGGGTTCATTAGGGTGGTTCTTATTTTCAAAGATTGAATTTTCTTTATGCTACCTCCCAGTTTGGTTCAATTTTAAGTAGAAATAATTTCTGCAAAAGTTGAGTTTAATCGGACTAAGAGAAAGGATACCCCTGAGCCTTTGGGCATGATAAAAACCATGTCATTGAAGATAAACCCAATTTCATTTGTTTATTTTGCAAAATCTCAATCGTGTAAAAAAAGCTTCATACGAAAGTTGTAGATTCATCCCAAATACACATATTATTATCCATGACCTTTTCTCGTATGAGCAACCTTTTTCGAAAAATTCGAACATCATTTGTTTTTACTACAAATCTTGACGCTTAGACAATGACTCTTTTTTACAACCTGAGAACTTTCGGCGATATTCATTCACAATCTGAAGCACATACAGCTTCTGTTGTTCGTTTTTCGTGAATGATGTGTTATATTTTTCGATAAGCTTAACGCCTCTTTCAGCAGAATCATTCACAACTTTCAATTTACTCGCTAAGTCTAGTCCCTTAACAAAGCTCTCATTCTTAAGCCACGTCGACGGTTCTGTCCTGAGGAATTCATCATTCAAGTTAGATCTTCCGAAAAATTGTTCAGTATCGGCAGAAACGAATGGCTCAATTCCATTTTTAATCATTTCTGGGAATTCATCGATTCGAACTTGTGCTCGCTTCACATTCTCATTTGATGATTCTGTTTCGCAATTCAGAGCATTGACCATTTTGATTTTTGATTCTGATAATTTCGGATCAAAGGAAGCTAATGCGACAGTTTCAGAGCTTGAATACCATAAATGATTCATTGGCTTTTTTGATGCAACACGTGATATGCCGGGATCGAAAGCTTGATATTCATAAAGTTTTGACAAAACCCTGAAATCCAAATAAGGTGCTTCAGTAGCAGAAAACCATACTTCGATGTACAAACAATAAAAATATGAATATCACATATCGCATTCTCTTCTTCTGAAGCTAGTACAAACTCACAACAAAAGAGAAAGATTTTCAAGCAATAAATAGCTTTTGCCATCCACCTCGCATGATGGATGGCCCCCGGAATACGGAAAAATAGTCCACAAGGTGGTACTTCACCAAGGAAAATTATTACTTATTCCAAAAATTCCATATAACCCTTTCTAGGCTGCTGTTCCTTCAAAGTATTCTTAACAAAGTCAAGGATTCGAGATACGTCGCCCTAATTGAAGCCTCCTTTTCTTTTTGAATCTCTGATCGAAAATTATGAGCATTGTTTCCAGACAAACCTTTTGAAACTTTTAAAAGATCAATACAGTTGGACCTGTAGTTCTGCTCATTTTTCTCTCAAAAACGCTTATAAGAATCACACCTTATATTTGATGTCTACAAGCAAAGTACAAAATATCTTTTTCTAAGAAATTTTCTATGGAAACTCACGCACCTATACAACTTTCAGTATTCGATGCTGTTGTATCAAAAACTAATGCTGTAACTCAATCTTGGAGACATTATTCAACAAGGATTTCAAAAACAGCAGATGCCTTCTCTTTTCCAGTTCCAGATTTTAGCACAGTCACTTCAAGAAATTGTTCAGCATCGCAATTCGAAAGAATCACAGGAAGTCGTTCGACTGTCGCCTTACCTGTTAATGCTGGAAGTAACTTACCATCCGGATGGTAAGATGCATCCCAGTGCACGACAGCAGCTTGCAATTTTGTGTCCATAAACTGCTTCTTAATTACAGTCGCCTTTTCTTCCCGTATTTTTTCTCTTGCACTGTGAATGGATGACCTGTTGATGACAAAATCCTGGACATCATGACCTAGTACCTTGGTAGTTGCAATCAGAACATGAACTGCATCCCTGTCACTGTTTTTACATTTATCTAAGGCCGCAGAAATCTTAGGAGTCACTAGTGTACATCTCCCTCTCGCTCGTTTTGCTTTTGGTGATGAAAATTCTTATTCTGTATATTCCGAGAGAGGAGGTTCTACCACAATGTTATCGGTGGATTTTCCAGCGACTGATACATTTATATCTGTACCTGATTCAAAACTGCTGTTGCTTGCAGATGGCATCAATTCGACAGTTTCATGTTTTTTTTGAAATTTATTCTACGTTTTTGCGATGACGATTGTTTTGTCAAATAAAATACTATGCCCTATTTCGATATGATGCTCAGCTACTGCTGATTGCGTGAAATGTTTTAGCCTAACTTTACACTCATGTTCCTTTACACGTTGACTTACCGCTCTCCCGGTTTCCCCAATATAGACTTTACCACAACATTATTGAAAGGTTCCTTTTTATCTTTAGGATTGTTTAGAAGTTTTCCTATTTTCGCAGGTGGTTTAAATACAGTTTGGATGTTGTGTTTGTTGAAAATTCTCCCTATTTGTTCCGTGATACCTTGAATGTAGGGTAGGATGGTGGTTTTTTTTCTCTCTCTTTCTTTAGTAGGTTGTGTTGACTTGTTTTCTTGAGCGTATTTTCTTATTGCTTTATTAATTTGTTCGTTTGTGTAATCGTTTTGTATTAGGATTTGTTTAACATTTCGTAATTCCTTTTGTAAGTTACCTTTATCTCTTATAGAGACAGCTCTGTATACAAAGGAATTGATGACCGATTGTTTTTGAGATGGGTGATGGTGGGAGGAGTTTCATCTTTAAGAGAAGAAGGAGAAATTTAATGATGCAAAATTAAATTTAAAAACTGGAATGCAAAAATAATTAGGAGTATTGCCTGATTGCAATTTCTTATACATTACTCACTTAGTCGTTTAATTTCAAGATTGCTTCGCTCCTTTCTCATCAACGCTGTCTCTTCTCGTTCTGCAACTTTTCTTTTCTTAGAAGTTCCTTGTAATCGATTCCGAATATAAACCCCTGTCGACTCTTCAACCTTTGATTTATTAAAAACTGCTTATCTTCTTCTATAAAAATATTTTCCGAAGCTTTCGCATGTGCAATGTCGAAAATATCCCCGAACTTCAATTTTAAATTTGCTTTTTTTTTCTTATGAGCCTCCGATTTCTCTCAGAGTATTTTTGCAGTTGTCTTCATTCTTGGTACAAACATTCTAATTTTGGGATGCAGTTTCTCACCTCCTCAGTTGGAATTCATGTTTTTTCCCAAAAAACAATAACCTCCTGCAATGCTAGTTTGGCACTTTCGCGTAAAGTTAATTTCACAAGACGAAGATTGAAAAATAATACACTTAAAACGTCTTTATTTGATGGTAATTCATTTCTAGATAGTAAATACCAGGAATATCCAAGTGAATATATTTTCTAATTTAATAGATCAGTAGAGGAGATTGTGACATAAAGATTGTTTTGCTTTATGGAAGCACCTAGACTATCCTCTACTAGAGTACTTGGAGTAGCATTATTCGTAGCATACTTTTTCGCATTTTCCTCGAAAACAGTTAGTCATACAAGAAAAATTCATGGACAATAATATGTCCATTTTGAATAGATCTACAACTTTTGTATTAAGCTTCTTTTAAAATAATTGAGATTTCATAAAATAAATAAATAACGTTGGTTTGTTCTTCAATTATATGGTTGTTTCATGTTCAAGGGCCCAGGGACACCCTTTCACTCAGTCCGATTAAGCTCAAATTTTACAGGAATCATTCCTACATAAAATGGAACCAAACTGGAGGGTAGCGCTAAAAAATCGCAAAAAAATGTTTGCCAAGAGTAAATAAGAGCCACTCTAATGTTCGTGTATTAGATTCTGAACAATTTCCTCAAGTTCCCGTGTCGCAAATCACTCTGCGAAGAAACCTGTACAGAATAATTCAGAGTATAGCTAGCATACAAGTTTCTTTGCAGGATGTACAGGTTCCTTTGCAGGATGTACAGGTTCCTTTGCAGGATGTACAGGTTCCTTTGTAGGATGTACAGGTTCTTTTGCATGGTCATGTACAGGTTCTCTCGGCAAATTCCTGTACAGAAGCCGTCAAGATTACCTGTACAGGTTCGAGAGCAGATTTGTGTCCAGGAACATGTCCAGGATCCTCCAAAGTTCCTGAAGAGGAATTTTCAGCTGGATAAACAGTAAAACAACTTTAAAATGTCAAAAATCACACAAATCGCTTCCAAAAAACAAAAAGTTATATTCCTAATTCTATAACAATATTCACCAATTTCCAATATTCACCACTTACACTTTTAATGAAAAAATTCCAAAGTTCTTTTATGCACAGACGATCAAAGACATTTTTAAATTGGTATTAATCTCACGAACTACCTTCAGAAATCCCCAAGTTGTATATTTAACCTCATAATCAAAAAAATCGTATTTCTCACTAGAAAATTAATTCTGTAGATTTAAAATTCAAATAATTAGTTGAAAATTGATGTATTTTTTTGAAAGTTCGTTCTTTTTGGTAGAAAAATATTTTTGCGCAAAAATTGCACTGTTTAGTTGAAAACTAATATCTTTAGCTGAGGATTCAACTATTTTGTTCAAAATTGGCCTTTTTAAATTCATATTTTGAAATTCTTAAATAAAAATATTTTTCGGTTAAAATATCAAGTATCGCATATTTAAGTCGTACTTCATCGTTTTGATTGCAAATTTAAATAGTTTTTTTGAAACTTGAACTTTTTCAAAAATTAATTTTTTTTGTTTTTAAAGAGTCCTAATTTTAGTCAAAAACTCATCTCTTTCGTTGAAAACTTTGTAGACATTTTTTTTTTTTGAACTTATATTTTTTTTTTAATTGAAGATTCATGATTGGAGTTAAAAATCAATTTATTTGGTTGAAAATTATATATTTGATTGAGAATTCGTCTTTTTTGGTAGAAAATAATTTTTTCTTGGTTAACAATGCATCTGTTTAATTGCAAATTAATCTGTTTTTGTTGAGGATTGACGTAATGTGTAGAAAATTCGTATCTTTTGGTTAAATTAAATTGTTTTTGATTCAATATAAAAATATATTTTTGTTAAAACATCAAGTATTATATTTTTGCTTGGAAATTCATATTTTTACGTTGAAAGTTCCACTTCCTGATTGAAATCTGAAATTATCTGAAAAACCAGATGAATTTTTTAATTGAGTGAACCAATTTTCAAATGAATAGTTGTATTTTCATCCAAGGAAGATTTCAGTTGACTTTTCAACACCAAAATATGAATTTTAAGCAAGTGAATTTTTTATGAAATAGTTGTATTTTTAACCAAAAAGAATTACTTTTTAACAAAACTGTTAAATTCTCAAACAAATAATAAATTTTATAGCTAAAAAGATAATCTTCAGGAGAATGAATTTTCAAGATTCTCTGATTTTTCCTTGACCAATATTTTACTTTCCCTATTCATTGACATTCAAATACCAGCATTTTAATCAAGTGATATTTACAATACCAGTTCTTTTATAAACGAAATAGAACAATATTCCAGATACAAATCAAAAATTTTCAAATTCATTCATTTATTTAAAAAAAATTACTTTTCAACTATGTAACATGATTTTTCAACAAAATACTTGCATTTTGAACAAAATATTTAAATTTTCAATAAAATAATAAAGCTTTTAACGAAATATAGGTATTTTCAACAAAATAATTGAGTTATCCATGAAATTATCGAGTTTTCACCCTAAAAAATGAATTTTCAACCTGAAAACATGAATTTTCAACCTAAAGACATGGATTTTTAACAAAAAGTGCATTAGTTGATATTTCAAACAAAAAATATGAAATTTCGTTTCAAAAATTAATTTCAAAACCATTAAGATGAATTTTTAACAAATAATGATTTTTCAGTCACGAAGAAAGATATTTACCTAAACTTCTGAACCTTGAAGCCAAAAAACGATTTTCAATGTAAAAATCGAATTTTCGATCAGAAAATATGAATTTTCAGCAAAAAAATATAAATTTTCAGCGAAAAAATTAATTTTGAAAGCAGTCCAATTTTCAACGAAAGAGATAAACCTTTTTTCAACATCAAAAATTCAACAAAGTAGTTCAGCTTGTACCAACGCAGATGAAAATTTCTACTAAAATAGATGCATTTTTAAATCAGAAAGACAAATTTGAAAAAGATTGGATTTTCATCCAAAAAAGATTTTGATTTGACTTTTCAACATTCAAATATGACTTTTGAATAAGAAGAAATTTTTCTGCGGAAGTACTTGAGTTTTCAACAAAACAGTTGAATTTTTAACCAAAAAGAATGACATCTTAACAAAATAATTGAATCCTCAACCTAATAGTTGCTTTTTTATCCAAGAAGAGTGAAACTTCTAATAAAACAGATGAATTTGCAAATCAAAAAATAAAATTTAAAAAAAAATTTAATTCTCACCCAAAAAAGATTTTAGTTTGACTATTCAACATTAAAATATGAGTTTTAAACAAGAAGTCAATTTTCAACGAAGATACTGATTCCTCAACCCAAAAAGAAGAATTTTCAACAAAACAGTCGAATTTTTAAACAAAAAGGATGACTTTTGAACAAAATTATTTAATCTTTAACCAAATAGTTGCATTTTCATCCAAGAAAGATGCAATTTCTACTAAAACAGATGAACTATAAAATCAAAGAATAACATTTTTTTTTAAATTTGAATTTTCATCAAAAAAAAATTTTCATTTGACTACTCAACATTAAAATATGGGTTTCAAACAAGAATTCAATTTTCTACGAAGATTCTTGATTTTTCAATCCAAATAGACGAATTTTCAAGAACACAGTTGAATTTTAACCAAGAAGGATAAATTTTTAATAAAATTATTGAATATTCGGCCAAATAGTTGCATTTTTGTCTAAGAACAATGAAATTTCTACTAAAAGAGATGAATTTTTAAATTAAGTAAACCAATTTTCAAATAAATAGTTCAATTTCCACCCAAGGAAGATTTCAGTTGACTTTTTAACATCAGATTATGAATTTTCAAGCAAGTAATAAATTATATAGCTAAAAAGATAATCTTCAAAAGAAAGAATTTGAAAAAAAAGTAACATAAATATAAATAGTACAAAAATAAATTAGCAACAATAATATTATTTCAGGGTTACCGCAAAACTTCATTTTAAAAATTTCCCAATTTTTCCCTGAATTATTCCAAAATCTTAAGCTTGTAAAATTTTCAGTCAGAATCTTTTTTAAACGGAATAAAGGAACTTTAAATTGAAATTCAAATTGAAAATTTATTCATAATGACAGTTATTTAAAGTTATAGAAATTCTCTGACTTTTGCAAGATTTTTTTTTAAATCCCTGAATTTTCCCTGACTTTTATACCATTACTGTGTTAATAAATCTAGTAGAGGAGAACACCCTATAGTAGATAATGATCTCACAGTAGATAATCATTTTTCTTTTATGCTAATGGATGTTAAATAATTAATTTGATGTGAATAATAATTAGGACACGATCCGTGTTAATATATTAAAATCATGATTGATTATCTGGCTTATATTTGTGCTTATAATTAAGGATTACCTACTGTAGGATCATTATCTACTATAGGGTGGTCTTCCCTATATTGAAGCAAAACTGTATAAATCAATTTAATTTTTGTGAGCAATAACGATAATAAATTATATAAAATAATTTTTGTAATTAGATATTATCTACGAAAATCTATCATATTTATTTCATCTCTTATTGTCTTCAAGATACATTTGTCTATTGAGCAATTATCATGAATGAATTTATCATTTTTTGATCGTTCAGCCCTCAGTTAATAAAACTTAGAGGTTTTTTTTTTAATTTTTCATTAAAGTTATTTGGCAGAAATAATTTAATTGTCAGTTAAAAATTCAATTTTTAATAGAAAAATGAAGTTTTTTCAAGAAAATAGTTCAATTTCCAACTAGAGAGATGAATTTTTATCCAAAAGGATTAATTCTCTATGGATAAAGACTTTCAACCAAATAGTTAAAAATTTGGAATAAAAAAGATAATCAATTTTACACAAAATATTTCAATTTTGAACTAAAGAGAAGAATTTTCAACTGAAATTATGAATCTTCAACTGAAATTATGAATCTTCAACT
>CAKNXH010001762.1:63974-78781 GCA_932178445.1 Andricus quercusramuli
CTGAAATTATGAATCTTCAACTGAAATTATGAATCTTCAACTGAAATAGTTTAATTTTTAATTCAACATTGAATTTTTAATGAAAAACGAAGTTTTTTTTAAACAAAATAGTTCAATTTTCCACAAAATACATGAATTCTCAACGACTTCGTATTTCTGAAAAAAGTTTCTTCTCTGGATCTCTCTAGTAGCTTAATGGGAAAGCACTTGACAGGAAATTCGGTAGAAAATTAATCTTCTCGGTTTAAAATTAATGTTTTTGGTTGAAAATGTATGTCTTTGGCTTGAAATTCAATTACGTGGTTAAAAATTAGTCTTTTTGGTAGGAAATCAATTTTCTTGACTAAAAATTCATTTTTTTTTTGAAGAAAATTCGACTTATTGGCTGAAATTTTATCTCTTTGGTTGAAAAATTATTTTTTTTTTAAATGCATTCATTTTTTTTAGGAAAATTTTTTTTTGTTAAAAATGTAGCTTTTCTAATTTTTATTGATTTTTTTTTTAATTTGAAAATTCAACTGATTGGTTGGAAATTAACATTCCTGTAGAAAATTTGACTTTTGGTCTTGAAAATCCACCAGTGGAAAATTTTGAGAAAATAGTATCTTTAGTGCAATTTTTTTCGAAATACACTCGGAATCCCATTTACGTAACTCCCACTTAAGTCATTCCTTGAATTTCTGTCTTCGGAATTTGGTTATGCGGGGACTGCGGGACCGAAAGAGAAGCGGTGTTCAATCAAGCGTGACAAAAAGCATGAGAGCCACGCTCAGAGCGCATTCGTTGCATCAGGTTGCGTCATGCGTTTAAATCCAACAGAAATTATTCGTGTGGCCATACCTGTTTACGTTCAGAGCGAACAAATGTTGTGTTCGAATTTGAGTGAAGGACATTCACGACTAGAATCGAAACCGCACTTAAATGGGATTTCCAGTGTAGTAGCAAAATAGTGTCATCGCTCAAAAAAGTGTCTAACAGTGTCAATAGTGTGGTGAATCTAAGATCTATGTTGCACAAAAAATTAGCATTTCTATACAAAAATCTGGATTTAGTGTTTCCGAGAATTGACGACGCGCCGCGGAGATTGGTAAGAAGAGCTGCGGGAGGACTGCGATATTCAATCAAGCGTGAGAATTTCTGAAAAATCTGGATTTTGACCACAGTGCTATCCAAGGCCTAAAACCTGATCTGAAGGGAATGATCGTTAGGAAGTTCCCTGGCCATCCTGGCACTCATCTTTTGTTGAAAATTCTTTTGTTAAAAAATTAATCTTTTTTAGTGAAAAATTCGTCAGTGTGGTTGAAAATTCAACTATTTTGTTGAAAATTCTTTCTTTTTGGGTTGACTATTATTTTTTCTTTCAAGTTGAAAATACCTTTTTTTAGTTGGAAATTCCTGTATTTTGTTGAAAATGCTTTCTTTTGCAGGAAATGATTCTTCTTGGTTTATATGAATTTTTCTTTTCAGATGAAAATTTAATTGTTTCTTTAAAAATTCACGTACATTGTTGAAAAGTATCATTTTTTGGTAGAAAATCCATTTTGTTGGCTGAAAATTCTTTTTTTTTGTGGCTCTAAAAAAGGAAAGGAAAACAATATTCCTGAAAAATTGAACCATGTCTAAATCGACAAACGACTTCTGTAACTGTAATTTTTTCCTCGTTATGACGCTAGACTGGACATCATTTGTTATCGATTATTAAACTCTTGATATACAATTTCTGCTTCAAATGCTTGAATTATAGAAAATATTTGTGTGGAAAGAAACTACAAGGTTTTTTTTTGTAATTTGAAATGAAGGAAGAAATTTTCTGTCAAATTTGAAAATTGAACTATTCTAAAAAAGCATCCCAAATTGCAACTTTTCCCATTATATACATTAAGTATTGAAAAAAGTCCTTAATTTGAAAAATTGAAGAATTTTCAATTGTGAACCTTCAAAATCAGACTTTTCGAAAAACGTTCAAAATGGCATATCTTTAGAATATAAAATTAAAAAATTGAATGATTTGCAATTTTAAATTTGCGAAACTCAAGAATTTTTAATTTGAAGTTTTCAAACTTCCAAAATATTGAACTTCAATTCTTTAAAACTGCAGAAATTTCAGTTTTGAAAATTCACAATTAAATGTTTGCAAGTCTAAACTTTTTTTAAATTAATTATTAAATGAAGAATTAATTGATCGATTCCATTATTTCTTATTTCTTATTTATAATTTTTAAATTTATTTTTCATCAACTTCTTTTAATTATCTAATTTTCATTATTGACATTTGAAATTTCAAAATCATCATCATTCAACAAATTTTATTTATACATCTTCTAAAGTAAAAATTTTTGAACTGCAAATAGCTGAAATTGAAGAATATTGAACTGGAAATTCTTAAAATTGAAGGATTATCAATTGCAAATTTTCAAAATTGTAGAATTTTCAATTGTAAATCTTGGAAATTGAAAAGCTTGCAATTTTGACAATTTACAATAAAAAATTATGCAAGTTTTAATTTTTACTATTAACAATTCTGTGACTTTCATGCTTTGGATTCATAATGTATTCAATTTGGAAGATTTATATTTCAATCCTCTTGACTTTTTATCTTGAAAATTATCAAAATTTAAGAATTTTATACATTTCCAAAATTTAGGAATTTTAAACAGGAAATCATTAAAATTAAAGAATTTCCGAATGTATCTCTTCAGAATTATAAAAATTTTAATTGCATATCTTTAAATTTAAGGAAATTTCAAATCGAACAGTTCACAATTAAAAACTATACAACTTCTTAGTTATAATATTAACAATTCTGTAACTTTGATGCTTTACATTCGAAATTTCTTCGATTATTCAAATATTTACAATCTTTACAATTCAAAATTATGCAAGTTTTTTAAACAAAAATTCTCTCATTTTTCATGATTTAAAGTTTTGATATTTTTAATTTCAAAGATTGAGAAATAAAAACTTCACTTTTGATCCCGAAAATTATCAAAATTGAAGAATTTTTTATTATACATTTTTAACATTGAAGAATTTAAAACTGGAAATCGTTGAAATTGAAAAATTTTCAATTGTCAATCTATAAAATTACAGAAATTGCAATTACATATCTTTAAATTTAAATAGCATTTGACGTGGACAATTTACAATTGAAAATTATACAATTTTCAAGACTTAATATGAACAATTCTGCGACTTTTATTATATTAATTCAAAATTTCTTGATTTTTTATTCAGACATCTTCAAAATTAATGAATTTTAAACATGAAATCGTTAAAATTTAAGCTTTTTAATCCTAAAATTTTAAACTTTAAATTTTTTACATTTCAAATATTTATAATTCAAAATAAGACAAGTTTGCCATTTAAAAATTCTTAATTTTTATGTCTTTAAAATTATCAAAATTATTACAGAATTTATTTATGCATCTTTAAATTGAACAGTTTTCAATAGTATCTCTTTAAAATTGTAAAACTTCAAATTGTAAATCATCAAAAATTTAAGAGTCTTCAATTTTGACAACAAAATATTAAAAATTATGCAAGTATTGAGTTTTACAATTACAAATTCTGTCATTTTTATGATTTCTATTCAAATTTCTTCAATTTGTAAAACTTAAAATTAAGAACTTGAATTTAGATTTCCAAATTCATAACAATTTTAGAATTTCATTCATATATCTTCAAAGTTCAAGAGTTTTCAATATTAAGTCTGCAAAATTGCAGGATTTTGAATTTAAAATCTTTAAAATCGATTGAGAGAACATTTTTAGGAATTTTAATTATTCTTTATTTATTTTTTTTTCAGAATTTTTAGTTATTATTCTATATTATTATCATTTTATCGATTTAATCGTTGAAATTAAAGAAATTTAAAATTAATATTTTTAATACTTTAAATTCGAGAATATATTTTAATTAAATAATTCGGCAATCAAACTAAAAAATGTGTAATAAGACCGCGTAACGCGCTATTTTTTCTTATTTTAAATAATTATATAGTTGCAACTATTCAAATCTTTCAATCTGAAACAAATACAGAATTAAAAAAAAAAATTATTTTTGAAAAAATAAATTTATTCTCTTTTCTAAGCTAGTTTGAACAGGTTTAAATAACTTAAAATTCAATCCAAATTGGGAGAAAAAAGTATCCACTGGAAACACCTGCCTCGATTAATGACTTATTAACTGTATCTATCCAACCAGAATGTCTGATTAATTCGCTGCCCACAAAAGAACACGCATTTTCGTTATGATATAATAATTTTAATTCCAGCAAGTATTGGAAATTTACTCACCTCACTTTATTATTATTATACCATTAAGCCTTTTCCCTTCCGGGGTAGGCGTGACTTGTTCGGTTGGAAAGTAGTGAAATAGGTATATAGGTATGAGGTTGATCGGTATATGGGTATAGGGTGGATGGGTATGTAGGTGTTATGTATAGATGTTTTAGATTGATCTGGAGTTCTCGTGTTATTTATATAAATTACACGTTCACTCCGCAACACTGCTCCGACCCAGGTTGCTGATCAATCTCTCTAGCGATCACCCCAAGTGAGGAGCCTCGCAAAATTATTATGTATGGTTCCCCACCCGGGCCCATTAGTATCCAAGGTCTTTGTTTCAGGCATCATTCACTCTATTGTCACTCTGTTTATAAACTATTTGTCGCCACATATTTCTGTCCTGGCATACTACTCTAGCTTCATTCACGTCCATGCATTTTTTCATGCAGGCTCTTGTATTTCTATGGCTTCTTATGTCTCTTCGTATTAGTGTCTCATTCACAGATTCTAACCATTCTTTCGGCGGTCTACCTCTGGGCATCTTGCCATTTACTTTACCTTTATACAGTTGCTTGGTCAGTCGTTGATCTTTCATTCTTTCAAGATGTCCGAACCACCTAAGCTGATTTCTTTCCCATATGTCAACTAGTGTCTCCCCTGTACCACATTCTTCCAGGATTGTCTCGTTTCGTACTTTGTCCATCAGTGTTTTCCCGCATATTATGCGCAGAGGTTTCATGCCGATCGCGTTGATTTTACTCCTGTCTTTTTCTTGACAGGTCCATGTCTCGCTACCGTATAGTACAGTCGGTACGAAAATAGAGTTATGTATGGCCATTTTAGCTTTTTTTTATATGTTTTTATTTGTGAGGATGGACCTTGCTCTACCGATAACCTGCTTACCCTTATTTATGCGCCTATCTAATTCCCCATCTATTTTTCCGTCGTTAGTGAATAGACTACCTAGATATACGTACTTGTCAACTTGTTCTAATTTCTCATCATTTAGAACTATGTTGCATATTGTTTTCTCACTTTTTCCCTCAAACACCATGACTTTCGTTTTATTCACATTAATTTTGAGGTCCATGTTCTTCATGCTTGTATTAAGTTTATTCAACATTCTTTGCAAGTCTTCGACTGATTCTGCCATAACAATCTTGTCATCCGCGAAAGCCAACCCACGTACCTTGACGGTTTCGAGATCTACACCTTTTTCGTCGAAGAGGGCAGTTCTAAGACACTTATCCATGAATATGATAAAAAGCCACGAGGACATAACGCATCCTTGTTTCACGCCTTGCATAATATCGAACCATTCACTCTTTTTCCCATTTACTCTTACACTCGCTTTACTACCTGTATATATTGTTTTTATTGCTTGTAGGAGCCCTCCATTCACTCCATACTCTTTAAGGACTTCCCAAAGTTTACTTCTATTTACCGTGTCGAATGATTTTTCTAGGTCGATAAATGCACAGAAGACTTTCTTTCCTACTCTCAAACTTTTTTCTGTGACCTGTCTTAGGCTAAATATCTGATCCGTACATGATCTTCCTGGCATAAATCCACTTTGGACTTCCCATATTTTCTCTTCTGTAATTTTCATTACCCTACGGATAAGTATTTTTGAGTATATTTTACTTACGGTACTTAGTAGGCTGATACCTCTGTAATTACTGCAGTTGCTTTTATCTCCTTTTCTTTTGTATATTGGTACGATAATCGCTTTTCTCCAATCGTCTGGGACTTCTCGCGTCTCGATACATAAATTTATTAATTCGCACAACCTGTGAGATATTTACTCGTCACCGTATTTAGGCATTTCAGCGCTAATATTGTCTATACCCGCAGCCTTACCGTTTTTCAAGTTCTTAATTATATCTCTGACGTCAGTGACACAGACTTTTTCAATTGGGTTTTCTAATGCATTATCTTCTATGTCGCAGTTTTGTTGTCCGATATTTTCACCTCCCAATAGTTCTTTGAAAGACTCTTTCAAAGCGTCTACTATTCCGTCTATATCATATAGCATTTCGCCTTTGCTGTTTCTCATGCTAGCAAACTCTGTACTTTTACTTTCCTTCAACTGTTTATATAATAGTTTCATAATTCCTTCAAAGTAGTTGATTATTTTATTCTCTTCTTCTGTTCTGATTTTCTCTTTACTCTCTTTGACTAGTCGTTTTACTTTCCTATTTTTGTGTCTGTAATCATTTTTAAGTCTAGTTCTCTCCTCATCGCTAAGACCTGTCATGTTCAGCGTTTTATTGTGCGCTTCTTTCTTTTCTTTTTGGGCTGCCGCAATTTCATCGTTCCACCACGCATCGCCAGACTTTCTTCCTACAACCGCTGTACCACATACTTCGGTCGCAGTTTTGACAATGACATCCCGTAATAAAGGCGCCAAATATTTCAATTATAAAATTAATTTTTTAAATTGAATTAAAAATAAATTTAAATTAATTAATTATTGAATTAAACCAATTCCAATTATTTCCAGCAGAAAAATACATCAAATGTGCTAATTTGCATAAACTTATCTCCGATGGGATTCAAAGCATAATTTCATCACCCCCCCCCCCCCTCCAATCTTTTCATTTTTTTCTACCAAGGGGAAAAATTATACCTTTATGGCTACATTGAAGGAAAATTGTAAGAGACTGAAAAGCCGATGGAATGAGTGGCATCTTTAGACTTCCTTGAATCGAGATTATTAGACTTCAATTTTTAGCGACAGGGAGGACAGTCTAACCATTTTACGTATCGAGAAAATAAAAGAGACTGTGATCACCGAGAAATCCCTTCGGAATCGAATAAAGCGTTCACTGAGAGTTTTTCCTTTGAAGGAAAAAAGTTTAAATTTCTGTGAAGATTTTGAAGACATCCAAGTGAGAGTCTTTAGAGAAATCAGAACTCTTTTTTTAACTAAATATATTTTAAAATTTGCAATTTTTGCAATGGGTTTCCAAGTCTTATTCCATTTTAAATATTCAGTCTGTTTAAAAAAATTCTGGAAAAATTTCCTCAAAATTCAGGCATTTTTTATTTATTATTCTTTATTTATTTCCAGGTATCATAATAAAAAATATGTGTTTTTTTATCTGTGAAAGTAACTTTATGAAATTACAAGTTATTTCTTGATGGTACAAATTTCTAGATTTAATTTATTATTGAAGTTTTAATACAAATAGATAAATTTTTCAGTACTGTTAGCGGCATTGATTATTATAATCTCATAATTAAATAAATAATACTGCAAAAATAATTTATAATCTCTTGAATTTTTGCAGAAAGTAGTTGAATTTTCAACCAAGAAACAAAATTGCTGAATTTTACCTCACAATAAAAAAAAACAAATTTTGTTAGAAAAAATAGTCTGCATTGCATTGTTTACGAATATTGTTTTTAATAATCATCAAACTGATTGGTCAGTTAATGGAGTGTGTTTTTATATATTTTTACACTTTAATTTCAAATTCCATTAATTCCAATTCCAAGTCGAAGTTGACATTATTTACGAAAATCCCCTTTTTGAAATTCAGTACTAAAATTTTTTTGAAAAATTCCCCGTTCCAATACAAAATTTTGATTATTTTCAAAAATTCCTGGTTTGAACTCAAAATTATTATGATTCCTTGAAAAAAAAAATTCTGTCCTAATACAAAATTTCAATTCTTTTCGGAAATTCCCTATTCCAACTAAGAATTTATTACAATTTATTAAAAGAATTTCCTGTTCCAATCCAGAATTTTGATTCTTTCCGAAAATTCCCCGTTTCAAAACAAAATTATAATTCTTTGAAAAAGTTCCATTTCCCAATTAAAAATTGTAACTGTTTTCGGAAATTCCTCATTTCAACTCAGAATTTATTACAATTCATTAAAAGATTTCCCTGTTTAAACTCAGAATTAGAATTCTTTCGAAAATTTCTTTTATAAAACCAGAATTTTAATTATTTTGGAAAATTCCCCGTTTCAGCTCAAAATTATAATTCTTCAAAAAAATGCTCTGTTCCAATCCACAATTTTATTTCTTTTTTTTTTAATTTTTGGTTTTAACTCAAAACTGGTACAATACTCTAAGAAAGTTCTCCGTTCCAATTCAGAATTTTAATTCTTTTCGAAAATTCACCGTTTCAAATCAGAATTGGAATTCTTTAAAAAAATTCCTAGTTTTAATGCAGAATTTTTAATATTTTCGAAAATACCTTGTTTTAACTCAAAGTAGGAATTCTTTTTAAAAAATCGCTGTTCCAATTGGGAATTTGAATTCTTTTGGAAAATTCCCTGTTCTTATCCAGAATTTTTATAATTTCGAAAATTCCTTGTTTCAACTCAAAACCAGAATTATTTTTAAAAATTTCTTTTTCTAAATTTTCCTTCCTACCTCAGAATTATTATAATTCTTTAAAAAAGGTTTCTGGTTCGAAAACAGAATTTTTTTTTCGAAAATTTCCCATTTCAAATCAGAATTAGAATTCTTTTTAAAAAATCCCTGTTTAAATCCTGAATTTTTATTCTTTTTGGAAATACCCTGTTTTAACTCAGAATTGAAATTGTTCCAAAAATTTCCTGTTTCAATCCCGAATTCTAATTCTTTTTGAAAATTCTCCGTCTCAACTCAAAATTATAATTCTTTGAAAAAATTCCCGGTTCCAATCCAGAATTTTAATTATTTTCGAAAATTCCCCGTCTCAACTTGAAGTTATCATTCTTTAACAAAAATCCCTATTCCAATCGAGAATTTCAATTCCTTTTGGAAAATCCCCGTTCCAAACCAAAATTATAATTCTTTTAAAAAAATCCTGTTCCAATCCAGAATTTTAATTATTTTCGAAAAATCTCCGTTTCAACTTAAAATTATCATTATTTATAAATAATCCTTGTTCCATTCGAGGATTTTAATTCCTTTTTGAAAATTATCCGTTCCAACTCAGAATTAGATCCTTTTATAATTTACAAATTTTATAATTCTTTAAAAAAATGCCCTGTTTTTATCCTGAATTTTAATTCTTTTTGAAAATACCCTGTTTTAACTCAGAATTGAAATTGGTTCGAAAATTTGCTGTTTAAATCCCGAATTTTAATTATTTTTAAAAACACCCAGTTTCAACTCAAAATTATAATTCTTTGACAAAATTCCCGTTTCCAATCCAGAATTTTAATTACTTGCGAAAATTCCCCGTCTTAACTTAAAATTATCATTCCTTAAAAACAATCCCTATTCTAATCGAGAATTTCAATTTTTTTTGGAAATTCCCCGTTTCAACTCAAAATTATAATTCTCTAAAAAAGTTCCTTGTTCCAATCCAGAATTTTAATTATTTTCGAAAATTCTCTGTTTCAACTCAAAATTATAATTCTTTGAAAAAATTCCCGTTTCCAATCCAGAATTTCAATTATTTTCGGAAAATTTCCTCTATCAATCCAGAATTTTAATTATTTTGGAAAATTACCCGTTTCAACTCAAAATTATAATTCTTCAGAAAATTTCCCTGTACCAATCGAAAATTTTCATTATTTTTAACAATTCCCCGTTCCAGCTAAAAATTATAATTCTTTAAACAAATTCTGTGTTCCAATCCACAATTTTATTTCTTTTCTCAAATTTTCGGTTCTAACTCACAATTAGTATAATGTTCTAAAAAATTCCCTGTTCCAATTCAGAATTTTAATCCTTTTCAAAAATTCTTCATTTCAGATCAGAATTAGAATTCTTTAAAAAAATTCCCCGTTTCAATCCAGAATTTTAATTCTTTTTGAAAATTCCTTGTTTCAAATCAGAATTAGATTTTTTTTTAATTCTCTGTTTCAGGCTAGAATTTTAATTCTGTTCAAAAATACCCTGTTTTAACTAAGAATGAGAATTCTTCTCAAAATTTTCTGTTCTAATTCAGAATTTTAATTATTTTCGAAAATTCCTGGTTTCAGCTCAAAATTATAATTGTTTCGAAAAATTTTCTGTTTCAATACAAATTTTTTATATTTTTTTAAATTCTCCGTTTTAACTCAGA
Organism: Andricus quercusramuli; assembly: GCA_932178445.1. NCBI lineage: Eukaryota > Metazoa > Arthropoda > Insecta > Hymenoptera > Cynipidae > Andricus > Andricus quercusramuli. The sequence goes on from CAKNXH010001762.1 coordinate 74,277, forward strand.
ATTATTATAATTCTCTAAAAAAGTTCCTGGTTCCAATCCAGAATTTTAATTCTTTTCGTAAATTCCTTGTTTTAACTCACAATTATAATTGTTTCGAAAATTTCTTGTTGCAATCCAGAATTTTAATTATTTTAGAAAATTCCACGTTTCTAATCAGAATTGCAATTCTTCAAAAAAATCCCTGTTTGAATCCAGAATTTTTATTCTTTCTGAAAATACCCTGTTAAACCTCAGAATTACGATTCTTTGAAAAATTTCCTGTAGCAATCCAGGATTTTAATTATTTTGGAAAATTCCCCGTTTCAACTCAAAATTATAATTCTTTAAATAAATGCTCTGTTCCAATCCACAATTTTATTTCTTTCTTTAAAATTTTTGGTTTTAACTCACAACTGGTACAATACTCTAAAAAAGTTCCCCATTCCAATTAAAAATTCCAATTAAAAAAATTCCTAGTTTTAATACAGAATTTTAAATCTTTTCGGAAATACCTTTTTTTAAATCAAAAAAGGAATTCTTTTCAAAAAATCGTTGTTCCACTAGGGAATTTCATTTCTATTTGAAAATTCCTTCTTTCAAATCAGAATTAAAATTGTTTTAAATTCCCAGTTTTAATCCAGAATTTCAATTCTTTTCTATAATACCTTGTTTTAACTCAGAATAGGAATTCTTTTTAAAAATCGCTGTTCCAATCGGGAATTTGAATTCTTTTTAAAAATTTCCCGTTCTAATTCAGAATTTTTATAATTTCGAAAATTCCTTGTTTCAACTCAAAACCATAATTATTTTTGAAAATTTCTTTTTCTAAATTTTCCTTCCTAGCTCAGAATTATTATAATTCTCTAAAACAGGTTTCCGGTTCAAAAACAGAATTTTTTTTCGAAAATTTCCCATTTCAAATCAGAATTGGAATTTTTTGAAAAAATTCCCTGTTTTAATCCGGAATTTTTATTCTTTTTGGAAATACCCTGTTTTAACTCAGAATTGAAATTGTTCCAAAAATTTCCTGTTTCAAACCCGAATTTTAATTATTTTTGAAAATTCTCCGTCTCAACTCATATTTATAATTCTTTGAGAAAATTCCCGGTTCCAATCCAGAATTTCAATTATTTTCGAAAATTCCCCGTCTCAACTTGAAGTTATCATTCATTAACAAAAATCCCTATTTCAATCGAGAATTTCAATTCTTTTTGGAAAATCCCCGTTCCAACTCAAAATTATAATTCTTTAAAAAAAATCCCTGTTTCAATTCAGAATTTTAATTATTTTCGAAAAATCTCCGTTTCAACTTAAAATTATCATTCTATATAAAAAATCCTTGTTCCATTCGAGAATTTTAATTCCTTTTTGAAAATTATCCGTTCCAACTCAGAATTAGATCCTTTTATAATTTGCAAATTTTATAATTCTTTAAAAAAATTCCCTGTTTTTATCCTGAATTTTAATTCTTTTTGAAAATACCCTGTTTTAACTCAGAATTGAAATTGGTTCGAAAATTTCCTGTTTCAATCCCGAATTTTAATTATTTTTGAAAAAACTCTGCCTCAACTCAAAATTATAATTATTTGAAAAAATTCCCGGTTCTAATTCAGAATTTTAATTCTTTTCGAAAATTCACTGATTCAAATCAGAATTGGAATTCATTAAAAAATTTATCAGTTTTATTCCAGAATTTTAATTCTTCTCGGAAATACCTTGCTTTAACTCAAAATAGGAATTCTTTTGAATAAATCGTTCTTCCAATAGGGATTTTCATTATTTTTGCAAACTCCTTTTTTCAACTCAAAATCGTAATTATTTTTAACAATTTATTTCTTTATTTTCCTTCTTAACTCAGAATTATTACAATCCTTTAAAAAAATTTCCTGTTCCAATCCAGAAATTTCATTTTTTCCCGAAAATTCCCCATTTCAAATCAGAATTGGAATTCTTTGAAAAAATGCCCTGTTTTAATCCTGAATCTGTATTCTTTTTGAAAATACCCTGTTCTAACTCAGAATTGAAATTGTTCCAAAAATTTCCTGTTTCAATCCCGAATTTTAATTAGTTTTGAAAATTCTCCGTCTCAACTCAAAATTATAATTCTTTGAAATAATTTCCGGTTCCAATCCAGAATTTTACTTATTTTCGGAAATTCCCCGCCTCGACTTGAAATTATCATTCTTTCAAAAAAAATCCCTATTTCAATCGAGAATTTCAATTCTTCTCGGAAAATCCCCGTTCAAACTCAAAATTATAATTCTTTTAAAAAAATCCCTGTTTCAATTCAGAATTTTAATTATTTTCAAAAAATCTCCGTTTCAACTTAAAATTATCATTCTTTATAAAAAATCCTTTTTCTATTCGAGAATTTTAATTCCTTTTTGAAAATTATCCGTTCCAACTCAGAATTAGATCCTTTTGTAATTTACAAATTTTATAATTCTTTTAAAAAATGCCCTGTTTTTATCCTGAATTTTAATTCTTTATGAAAATACCCTGTTTGAACTCAGAATTGAAATTGGTTCGAAAATTTCCTGTTTCAAACCCGAATTTTAATCATTTTTGAAAACACCCAGTTTTAACTCAAAATTATAATTCTTTGAAAAAATTCCCGTTTCCAATCCAGAAATTTAATTATTTTCGAAAATTCCCCGTCTCAACTCAAAATTATAATTCCTTAAAAAAAATCCCTATTCCAATCGAGAATTTCAATTCTTTTTGGAAATTCCTCGTTGCAACTCAAAATTATAATTAAAAAAAAAATCCCTGTTCCAATCCAGAATTTTAATTATTTTCGAAAATGCTCTGCTTCAACTCAAAATGATAATTCTTTGAAAAAATTCTTGGTTCCAATCCATAATTTTAATTATTTTCGGAAATTTCCTGTATCAATCCAAAATTTTAATTATTTTGGAAAATTCCCCGTTTCAACTCAAAATTATAATTCTTCAGAAAATTTCCCTGTACCAATCGAAAATTTTCATTATTTTTGACAATTCCCCGTTTCAGCTAAAAATTATAATTCTTTCAACAAATTCTCTGTTCCAATCCACAATTTTATTTCTTTTCTCAAATTTTCGGTTCTAACTCACAATTAGTATAATGTTCTAAAAAAAATTCGCCGTTCCAATTCAAAATTTTAATCCTTTTCAAAAATTCTTCATTTCAAATCAGAATTAGAATTCTTTAAAAAAATTCCCAGCTTCAATCCAGAATTTTAATTCTTTTTGAAAATTCCTTGTTTAGAATCAGGATTAGATTTTTTTTAATTCTCTGTTTCAGGCTAGAATTTTAATTCTGTTCAAAAATACCCTGTTTTAACTAAGAATGAGAATTCTTCTCAACATTTTCTGTTCTAATTTAGAATTTTAATTATTTTCGAAAATTCCTGGTTTCAACTCAAAATTATACTTGTTTTGAAAAATTTTCTGTTTCAATACAAATTTTTTATATTTTTTAAAATTCTCCGTTTTAACTCAGAATTATTATAATTCTCTAGAAAAGTTCCCCGTTCCAATCCAGAATTTTAATTCTTTTCGAAAAATTCCTGTTTCTAATCAGAATTGCAATTCTTAAAAAAAAAATCGCTGTTTCAATCCAGAATTTTAATTATTTTTGAAAATTGTCCGTTTTAACTCAAAATTAAAATTCTTTAAAAAAATGCTCTCTTCCAATCCACAATTTTATTTCTTTCTTTGAAATTTTTGGTTTTAACTCACAACTGGTACAATACTCTAAGAAAGTTCCCCGTTCCAATTCAGAATTTTATTTCTTTCCGAAAATTCACCGTTTCAAATAAGAATTGGAATTCTCTAAAAAAATTCCTAGTTTTAATCCAGAATTTTGATTCTTTTTGGAAATACCTTGTTTTAACTCAGAATAGGAATTCTTTTTAAAAAATCGCTGTTCCAATCGGGAATTTTAATTCTTTTTGAAAATTCCTTATTTCAAATTAGAATACAAATTTTGTTGAATTCCCAGTTTTAATCCAGAATTTCAATTCTTTTCGAAAATACCTTGTTTTAACTCAGAATAGGAATTCTTTTTAAAAATCGCTGTTCCAATCGAGAATTTTAATTCTTTTTGAAAATTCCCTGTTCTAATCCAGAATTTTTATAATTTCGAAAATTCCTTGTTTCAACTCAAAACCAGAATTATTTTTAAAAATTTCTTTTTCTAAACTTTCCTTCCTACCTTAGAATTATTATGATTCTCTAAAAAAGGTTTCCGGTTCAAAAACAGATTTTTTTTCTCGAAAATTTCCCATTTCAAATCCGAATTGGAATTCTTTAAAAAAATTCCCTGTTTTAATCCTGAATTTTTATTCTTTTTGGAAATACTCTGTTTTAACTCAGATTTGAAATTGCTTCGAAAATTTCCTATTTTAATCCGGAATTTTAACTATTTTTGAAAATTCCCCGTATCAACTCAAAATTATAATTCTTTGAAAAAATTCCCGGTTACAATCCAGAATTTTAATTATTTTCGAAAATTCCCCGTCTCAACTTGAAATTATCATTCTT
>CAKNXH010001762.1:85609-95872 GCA_932178445.1 Andricus quercusramuli
GTAGAAATTTTGCTTTTTTCGATTGAAAATTCTACAATTTGGTTGAAAATGAATTTCTTTACTGAAAATTCATATTTTCGGGTTGGAAATTTAACTTATTTGTAAAAATATTTACATTTTGGCTTAAAAATTGAACTTTTCAGTTGAATTTTCTTTATCTTTTAACTAAAAAAATCTGTCTTGTTTGAAAATGTAACTCTTTTGTTGAAAATTCGTATTTTTTGTTGCGGTTGAAAATTCTACTATTGGTTTGAAAATAAACTTTTTTTTCGAAAATTCATATTTGCAGGTTCAAAATTCAACTGTTTTGTAGAAATTTCGTTTTTTTGACTCAAAAGTTCAACAAGACGGTTGAATTTTTTTATATCTCGACCAAAAAATCTTTCTTGTTCGAAAATTGAATTCTCTTCTTGAAAATTCGATCTTTCGAGATGAAAATTCTACTATATTGCTGAAAATGAACTTTTTTGTTGAAAATTCATAGTTATGGGTGGAAAATGTAACTTTTCAAAAGAAATTTCGATTTTTCGGCTCAAAATTAAAGAATTTGGTTGAAGTTTTTGTTATTTTTCTGCTGTAAACTTTTTTCTTCAAAACTCAACTATTTTGTTGAAAATTTGATTGAAATTTTTTTCATCTCGACTTGAAAATCTTGTTTTGTTAAATATTTACCTTTTTTTCGTTTCTTCGGCTTGAAAATTCATATTTGGCGGTTGAAAATTTGACTGTTTTGTAAAAAATTAAAATTTTTGGCTCAAATTTTCAAAAATTTGGTTGCATCTTTTTATCTCTGGACTGAAGAACCTTTCTTAGATAAAATTTCGACTAGTCAGATGAAAATATACTTTTCTGTTGAAAATTTATATTTTCAAGTAGAAAATTACATTTTTTTTGTAGAAATTTCGACTTTTTGGCTTAAAAATTCAACAATTGAATTCCATTTTCATTATCCCTCAACTCAAAAATATTCCTTGATTGAAAATTTAAAACTTTTCGTTTTTATGGTCTTGAAAATTCTACAATTTGGTTAAAAAAGAACTTTCTGGTTGAAATTTCATATTTGCGGGTTCAAAATGCACCATTTTTGTAATTTGACTGTTTTCTTGAAAATTCGTTTTTTTTAATTCTACTATTTGGTTGGAACTGTAATTTTTTGTTCGAAATTAATAGTGACGAGAGAAAAGTTTAACTTTTTTGTACAAATTTCGATTATTTGGCTTGAAAATTTAAGAATTTGGTTCAAGGTTTTGTTATTCTTTGACCGAAAAATCTTTTGTTTGTTGAATTTGTTTTCTTATTAAAATTTCACTACCCGGTTGAAAGTGGACTTTTTTAAATGAAAATTCATATTTTGGGGTCCGAAATTTAACTTTTTTGCAGAAAATTCGACTTTTTGCCTCAAAGATTCATATATTTTTTTAAAAATTCGTGTATTTGGGTTGAATATCCTACTGTTGGGATAAAAATTCTACTATTCGGTGGAAAATTTACTTTTTTGTTGAAAATTCACTTTTTCGAGTTGAAAATTTGACTGTTTTGTGAAAATTTCGTTTTTTTGGCTTGAAAATGATAAATTTTGACCAACAATGTTTTCTCTCACAACTGAAAAGACTTTCTCGGTTGAAAAATCAACAAATTTCCTTAAAATTTGTCTTTTTGTTTTGTAAATAAATCTCTTTTGCTGGAAAGTTCTTTTTTATTGGTTTAAGGTGCAACTCTTTACTTAAAAATTATTCGGTTTTCGATGAGGATTCATATTTTTTTGTTTGAAATTTTGAATAATATAATTTGTTGCAACTTGAAATCTTTTCTTAAAAATTCAGTTTTTTCTTGCTGAAGATTCATCTTTTTGGATGAAAATTCATCTCCCTGGTTAAAAATTTAAATATTTTTTTGAAAATTTGATTTTCAAATATTAATTTTCACTTTTTCAAATGAAAATCTGACTATTCCCTTCTTTGTAAAAAAATGATTTTTTTGTTGAAAATTCATATTTGCGAGTTAAAATTTTTTTTATTTCTTATTTAAAAATTGGTTTCCTTAAGTGTATACTTAACTATTTCATTCTTGGTTACAAATTTATCTCTGTCAGTTAAGAATTTCACTATTTTGTTTAAAATTTATATTTTCAGTTAAAAATTCGACTTGAATTGAAAATTAATTTCTTTTCGTGGAAATATCACCTTCTCGGATAAAAATACAAATATATTTGGTTGAAAGTTTATTCTTTCCTATTGAAAACTCTACTATTATATTTTTGAATGAGAATTTATCTTTTTTATTTAGAAACTTCATTACTGGGTTGAAAATTAACTTTTTTTGTTGCAAATTTATATTTGGCGATTGAAAATTCAACTATTTGGTTGAAAGTTGCCCCATTTTTGAAAATTCATTTTTTTGGTAATGATTTCTTTCACTAAAAATTTAACTTTCCTCGTTGAAGATTCATAGTGTTAGATGAAAATTCATCTCTTTGGCTGAAAATTTAACTATTTCTTTGAAACCTCGTTTTTTTTCTAGATGAAAATTCATGTTTCTACCTTTCATTTCATTCATCTTTTTTGGATGAAAATTCAACTACTTGGTTGAAAGTTGATCTCCTTTGTTAAAACATCATTTTGTTGGTTGATGATTTATCATTTTAGTTGAAAATTAATCTCTTTGGTTGAAAATTCAACTATTTTGAATGAAAATATTCATCAAAAAGAAGAAATTTCATTTGATTAATTATTATTCAATTTAATTATTTATTATTTATTAACTTTAAGTGAATTCACTTTAGGTGCAAGCTAAAAAAATTTAAGATGAATTTTCAATTTCCTCAGTCAAGAGTTAATAATAAAATTAAATTTGAATATAAAATGAAAGTTAACAAAAACGGTTCCGCATTTTTTCTCTTGTCTAAATTTTCCTCTGAAACTGTTTAAAATGGGTTTGTGCAATAATACGCTCATTAGTAACTCTAACACGATACTGAAATTTTTTTAAAAATCAAACTCGCAGTGAACAGTGGAGTTTACTTCGCATGAAAGCTTTTTATCCGAACTGAAAATGTCCGTTTTTTCCAATCTCGTTAGTTGAATTAACTTCAAAGCGCCGTTTTTCAAATTGTTCTTTCAAAATATAAATTTTTATTTAATGGAAAATGATGCGAAGTATATCAAACTCGAATTGTAAATGCTTTGAAGGATGCTTGCAGAGCAATTTCAGCGGAAGGAAAACCTAATTTAAAGTCTAATCCATTCATTAGCTGCAGAAAATTGTTCCATTAGGAGTTCACATTCTGGGCCCATAACCTGTCAGAAACAGATTTTATAATTTCGCGACCCTGAAGCTATAGGATTCTATCTTGAATTTCAGAATTTATTTGATTTCAATTTGTTTTGTATTACTCCACATAAAGAATAAGTGAGAATAAAGTTACATTGAAAATTCAAGATAAAACCGGGGTTAGGATTTAATCTCTAAACAAATTCGAAACTATCAAATTTGGTAAGATTCTTACAGCAATTTATCAATTTATACATCTGGTCTTGAAATTCGATCAAAATGATATGCAACGCTTTTATAAAGATTTTTTTTTATTTTATCAGAAAATTAAGAAACGTTAGCTTTCAAAGAAATTTTGTACGTTTTTTTTTTTTTAACGAAAAATCATTAAGTGCGTAAATCTGAGGAATTGATTTTTCTAGGGCAGAATAAATTTTCCGAGCCATAGAGATTTTTTTAGCACAATAAATGAAAATACGAATTTTTCTCCAGAGCTAAAATCTAAAATTTTCTAAAACATTTTCTGTTGGCCCCAGGAGGTTGTAAATCTTTCAAAAGTAGGACTTGGAACTAGATTATACTATAGAAACACTTTTAAAGTGAAAAAATAATAATTTCTAAAGTTGAAACGTTTTTTTTTTGTTTTGGAATTAAATTTTTTAATCTGAAAATTTAACTACATCTCTTTGGTTAAACCTCCAACCATTTTTGGTTGAAAGTTCATTCTTACTGGTTGAGAAGTCTACTTTTATATTTTTGGTGAAGAATTCATGTTTCGTGGTTCAAAATTTTATACTTTTTTTAAAAATTGAGAAATTTTGGTAGAACGCTATTCTTCTTGGTTGAAATTTTGTCTTTTTAGGATGAAAATTTTGCCAGTAAAAAATTCTACTCTTTTATAGAAAATTCAGCTTTTTGGTTAAAAATTGAACAACTTGGTTAGAAAATCATTCTTTTTGGTTGAAAATTCAACTATTTGGTTGAAACTCCACTGTTTTTTGTTGAAAATGCCAATTTGCGTGTTGAAAATTTGAATGTTTTGCAAAAAATTCAACTATTTGTTTGAAAATTATTTTGTTGTTATTGAAAATTCAGATTCACTTGTTGGAAATTTAATTATTTTGGTAGAAAATCAACTATTCGGTTGACAATTAACTTTTTTTGTTGAAAATTTAAATTTTCGTATGAAAAAATTTAAATATTTTGAAGAAAATACGTAATTTTTGGTTGAATTAAACTTGGTTTGATTTGAAATTAAAAAAGTTTTTTTTGAAAAATCGACAATTACATTGAAAATCTGTAATCTGTAAATATAAAGAAGCAGATTTAGAATGTAAAAATTAATTTCTAGAGACATAGAGATTCTAGAGCCCATTTGGGAAAATCGAAATTTTTCTTTCACCCTGAAATTCAAAATTTTTCAAATCATTCGTTGTTTTAGAAATATTATTTTGGTAATTCCTTCCACCTCCGACATTCAATAAAAAGTATAACCTTTTTGTGGGAAAAATGATTTTTTTGAGTTAAAAATTCAAAAGTCTGGTTGAAAATTCAACTTTCTGGTACAAAATTTGAATATTTGTTTGAATATTAATTTTTTTTAAATTCAAATTTGATTGCTGAATTTTTTTTTTAGAAAATTTGTCTTTTTGACTTGAAAATTCAACTCTTTTGTTAAAACTTCGTCTTTTGGGTTGAAAATTCAACTGTTTCGCAGAAAATCCGCCTTCTTGGCCTGAAAATTCAACAATTCAGTTCAGATTTTTTTTCTCCTCTGAAGGAAGAATCTTTTTTGGTTGAAAATTAAACTATTTTGTTGAAAATTAACTTTTCTGTGGTAGCTTCATATTTTCATGTTAAAAATTCCACTTTTTTGTAGTAAATTCGTCTTTTTGGCTCGGAAACTCAATTATTTTGTTGAAAATTCGTCTTTTCAGGTTGAAAATTCAACAATTTTAGGAAAAAAATTCCACTATTTTGCAGAAAATCTTCATTCTTAAATTGGAAATTCAATAATTTGGTTCACATTTTTTTCTGTTTTTACTGAGGAATCTTTCTCTTCCGAAAATTCAACTTTTTCCATGAAATTCGTCTTTTTGATTTCAAAATTTAACATAGATTTGGTTGCACATTTGAATATTTTTTAAAAATTGTTTTCTTTTGGTTTAAAATAAGCTTTATTTACTGCAAATGTAATTAATCTAATTTTGGTACAAAATTGATCTTTTTTAGTTAATAATTCAACTGTTTGGTTGAAGAATTATCTTTTTTATATGAGAATTGAACGATTTTTTTTGAAAATTCATGTATTTGGTTGAAAGTTCCTCATTTTGGTAGAAAATTAAAATTTTGATTGAAAATTCATCTTTTGATTTTTAAAATATAACTACTTGGGTGAAATACTTAGTTAAAAACTTATTTTTGGTTGATAATTCATCATTTTAGTTGAAAATTCATCTCGTCAGTGGAAAAGTGAATTACTTTGTTGAAAATTCATTTTTTGAGTACACAATTTACGAATGGAAAATTTAACTATTTCAATTTTGGTTGTAAATTTATCTTTTTTTAATGTAAAATTTGAATATTCGGTTAAAAATTTATCTCTTCCAGTTAAAAATTCAACTATTCATTGAAAATTCTTCTATTTTGGTAGAAAATTAATCTTCTCGGTTGAAAATTCATCTTTAGGTTCAAAATTGAATTGAAAATGGAGTTATTTATTTTTGTTGTAAATTTATTATCGTGCTTGCAAATTGAACACTTTTGTTCAAATTTTTATTATTTCTTTCGTAAAAATTAATTTTTTAATTGAAAATTTAATGATTCTAGTTGAAGATTCATCATTTCTATTAAAAATTTATCTATTTGGTTGAAAATTTCACTATTTTGCTGGAATTTTTTGTTGTTGAAATTAATCTTTTGAACCGAAAATTTTACTGTTTTAATTTTTAGCCGTAAGTTCACCTTTTCTTCTAGTTCGCAATTTAACAGTTTTTGAAAAAATTCAGCGTTTTCAAAACTGGATACACTAAACTCCCGATATAAGAACCACCGGTTAGCGATATTACCAAAAATAATGGCCTGAGCAGTATCGTGATGAGAGTTGCCGCGGGGCTGAGGGGAAGGCGGTGCTCAGTCAAGCGTGACAAACAACCCAAGGGCCGCACTCTCAGCGCGTTAGTTGCATCAGGTTGCGTCATACGTCGAAATTCAAGAGAAATGATTCATGCCGCCCTTCCTGTTTACGTTTGGATTTGCCTGATTCGAGATCAAGACCAATGGAAGCCATGCCCTGGACTGTTCTTATATCGGTAGTTAAGTGTGAATCTAAAGAAACACTTTTAGAAAGAAAAGAAAAATTAATTTCTTATCATGATCGTCATGACTAACCTTCGACTTCCAATAAAAAATGTTATTCAGCAATTTTTTTATTCCAACGCTCAATAATTTACGCGTGTAAAATGGAAGCTTCTAACATATTTCAAGTAAACAATTTCAAATTAAATGCCGTTAAACTGCAAAATTGGAAATTTTAAGCTTTTATAAGTTGTACAGTTCGAAGATTCGAAAAATATAAATTTATGCCTTCATATTCAATTCTCTGAATTGGAGAATAAAATAAATAAACAAAATTGCAAATTTACAAAATGAGATAATTGTCAGAAATTTTATATCAGAAAAAATAAGAATGGGACGATTATGATTTTTTTTTATTTTTCTATTAGAAGATATTTTCTCACGTAAAAATTTATAATTGTTCGGTTGTTATTTATACATCAAAACGTGTACTTGTTTTGGAATCTTCTTAAGTATCTTCTTGAAGTTATTTTTTCAAAATGAAAAATGATTTTAAATTTTCCCAGGTATCCTAAGAAAATTGCTGCATTATCTTTAAACCTTTCAAAACTCTTAAAACAATTCAAAATTTTAAAAACTCTACACATTGCTTAAACATTTTTGGAATAATCTCAAATTTCAAATCATTTTTGAAATTTCTACAGAAGTTCTGAATGTTTATAAAAATTACTCAAAATTTCCCCCAAATTATCTAAAAATCCTTCAAAGTAAAAAAATTGCCTTCTAATCTTTCCGATTCGTTTTTGGCAAATCTTTTTGATTTGACAAAAAAAAATCCTTTGAAATATTTTAAAATATTTTCTTGAAATTAATTATTCAGAATAAAAAACAATTTACAATTTCTAAAGAATTTTTAATAATTTGTTTTAATCCTTCTGAAGCCTTTTATAATGCTCAAAAACCTTATACATTTTTTGTTTGAAATCTTCAAAAATTTATATTCTTTGAAAATCCTCTCCAGTTTTGAATGATTTTTTCTGAATTAATAATAATTGTTTCATTTTTATCGAAAATTTAGATTTTGTTTAAATGTTATTAAAATATTTTTAAATTTTAAATCAAGTTGAAGTCTTTTCAAAACTTCTAAATATCTTAAACTTGCTCGAATTTCTTGAAATTAGTGATTGGGATATTGTTATCTATAAATAAAAATTTGACAATTTTGCTTACAAATTTAAAAAAACTTAAAAATAGAGAAATTATAATTGTGACGTTCAAAATTTAAATTTGGATGGCCGAAATGTTAACGATTCAAGGCCATTTATTTCAAACAATTCAGTTCCAAATTATTTAGTTTTGATTATAAACAGTCTAATATTGCTATATATTGAAAAATGGTTCTTCTTCCTGATTACAATTTTATGAATTGAATCGGTTTTAAACTTGAGTATTTTAGATAGATAACGAAAGTTTAATTATGATATTCTCCGTGAAACCCACGCTGGCTGCGCCGCGCAGCCCCTGACGTTATAGAGTAGAACAGGGCGAGGCAGCCAACGGGGCGAGGCAGCCAGTGGGGCGAGGCAGCCAGTGGGGCGAGGCAACCAATATCTTCTTATTCCAAAATTTTTTTTTATTTACTTAGGCATGTCACTTCCAAATCATCAATTACGATATCTGAAAACAAAGGTGAGATTGGAGAGCCCATTGGCGTGCCATTAATTTGTTTGTCAATATCGATACTAAAAATAAAAAGAAAGTATTTCCAAAAAGAAATTTTGTACAACTTATAATGTCGTTGAATGGAATGTTACATTGATTGTGGATATATTCAACTCTTTTTTCTAAATTTTGTAAAACTAAGTCACAAGGGATTATGTAAACAACGAGCTCACATCAAGTGTGTTTTACTGTTAATAAGAGAGATAATCCGACGAAAAGGGACATCTTTTCTTGGCAGACCATAACATTTACTTAGAACTGTATCAGTTAAAGTAAGTTAATTGTTATGGTATTCGTATTTAGAAAAATTATCGTGATTGAGATTTTTAAAAATTGTTGATGTGTCTGTCTGTAGTTTTTTCAAAATGTTTTTACTTACAGGAGTGTAAGTAGATTTGTCACAAGGAAAATTAGTCATTTTCAAGTTATAAACTGATTTTTTTTTTACAAACTGTGAGATTACCTTTATCAGCATTCGTAAAAAAAAATATCAGAGTTATTTTTCAAACAAGGTTTTGTCTTATTTAATTTTTTTGAGATTTCTCTATCTTCTTTGGCTATATGAGTATCTTTCTTACAAGCATTATTAATATTAATCGCTAATTTATCTCTAATTTCATGTTTATGGTCATTATGTAGATCTGGCGATTGAAGAACTGATTCCACATTTTTGATAGTATCAATCACTTCTTGTTTTGAAAATTTTGAAGCAAGGTTATAATTGGGTCCCAAGAAGACAATGTCAATAATGTCTTGTGGTATTTGAGTCTCCGTTAAACTTTTGAACCAATGATCTTTATTTAACATCGACCGGTTATATTTATTAGAAAATAAGGATTCAAATTTAATTCGGTGTTTTGTATTACATTTTTTTGTAAATAGAATTAAATTTAATTAACAATAAGTCAAGAAATTTTTATTCAATATTATCATTAAGTTCAGATTATGAAATGTTCTTTCTTATTTTATCAAGGGTTCTATTTAAAAAATTATAATAAAAATTTATATCTAAAATTTCAGTTCTTAGTAATATCCAAGAATAATGATAATTAAACTTGTTGAGTTGTCTTAGACAAGTAGCATTGTAAAATGAAACCAATTTGCAAACATATAATGACAGATTTCCAACCGAATAGTTGAATTTTCTATCTATTCAAGCCAAAAGACAGCATTTTCAACCAGAAAATATTAATTTTCAACAAAAAAGTTCATTTTTAACCACAAAATTGCAGTTTCAATCAAAAGAGAGAAAATTTCCAATAACAGGATTAGTTTTCTACCAATAAAGACCAATTTTTGACTTAAAAAAGATTAAATTTTACAACAAAAATGGAGAAGTTACATTTATAGGTTGAAAAAATTAATTTTTAATGAAAAAAATCATGCTCAGCAAAATATTTAAATTTTCAATCAAAGAGATCAACCCTCAAACAAATAAATTTAAAAAAAAATGGTTCAAGTTTTACCCAAGTATTTTAATCTTCAGTTCAAAAAATATCAATTTTCAGCTAAAAATAGTTACGTTTTTAGTTCAAAAATTATTTTTCAACCAAAAAACTGAATTTTCAACGTAAAACTACTTATCTAAAAACTCATTTTATTTGTTGAAAATTGAACTATTCCGTCAAAAATGATTTTTTTTTATCAGAATTATTTATTTTTTATTGCTGAAAATTCAACTATTCCAGTTTTTGTTGAAAATTCATATTTTTTTCAGTAAATTTATCTTTCTTGGTAGAAATTAAAAATCTTCCTAATTGAAAATTCAACTACTTGATTCGCAATTTAACTACTTTTCTTCAAATTTATTGTATTGGTTGAATACTTAACTACTTTATTGAAAATCCTTTTTTTTATACGAAAATCAATTTTTTTAATTGAAAATTTAACTATTCCTATTTCGATGAAAATTTCTCGCCTTTAGTAGAAAATTCAACTATTCGGTTGAAATATGATATTATATGTTTGCAAATT
>CAKNXH010001762.1:95972-129773 GCA_932178445.1 Andricus quercusramuli
AAGACTTAACTATTTTATTGAAAATCCTTTTTTTTCTACGAAAATTAATTTTTTTAATTGAAAATTTAACTATTCCTATTTCAATGAAAATTTATCGCCTTTAGTAGAAAATTCAACTATTCGGTTGAAAATTTTATATTATATGTTCGAAAATTGGTTTATTTTGTTGAAAACTGTTCATTTTTTGGTAGAAAATTAATTTTCTTCGTTTTATTTTTTAATTGAGAATTTGTCTTTTTTGGTCGAACTTGACTGTTTTTCATTCAAAATTGAAATCTTTTTTGGTTGAAATTGCAATTATATTACATTGTTTGTTGAGAATTCTTTTTTTTTGTAGTTGAAAATTTAACTCCTTCCTTAAAAGTGTAATTCTTTTTGAAAAAATTAATTTTTTTAGTTGAATATTCATAATTTTAATTGAAAATTCGTCCCTGATTGCGAATTTAACGACTATATTGAAAATCCATTTTTTTTGTACTAAAAGTTTAATTATTCCATTCGAAAATTTAACTATTTTGTTGAAAATTCTTTTTTTTTTGCTAGAAATTTGTTTTTTTACACAGAAAATTTATCTATTTCATCTTTTGTTAAAATTGTACCCTTTTTGGACGAAAATTTAACTGTTTGATTGATAATTTATTTCTTTTATTTAAAAATTGGAATATTTGGTGGACATTTTTTGTACCTTTTTGGTATAAAATTCAATTATCCCATTTGAAGATTCATTATTTTAATTGAAAATTCGTTTCTGATTGAAAATTTAACGACCTTGTTAAAAATCAATTTTTCTAACTGAAAATTTATCTTTTTCAGTTGAAAACTTCAATATTGTTGAAAATTCATATTTTTTTCTTGTTAGAAATTAGTTTTTCGATCAGAAAATTTAACTATTCTATTTTTTATTAATAATGTATCTTTTTTAGACAACAATTTAACTGTTTGATTGACAATAATTGATCTTTTTTTTCGATTGAAATATTTGGTGAAAATTTTGTGTACCTTTTTGGTACAAAATTCAACTGTTCCATTTGAAGATTCATCATTTCAGTTGAAAATTCATCACATTAGTTGAAAATTGAACTGTTTGATTGAAAATCGTTTTTTTTGTCGAAAATTAATTTGTAGGACTTGTCGTTTAACTATTCTATTTTTTGTTGAACATTGCTTTTTTATTGTGATTTGATAATAATAAAAATAAAAAAGAGGAAAGAAATAAAAAAGAGAAAGAAGGGGATTTGGAAGGTTATCTTCTCATTTTTCTTTCCTCCTTTTTATTTTTGTCCAAAGAAACAAATTTTTTATTTTGTTTTTTAGGAATCGCAATAGGAGCATTTTGTGGTGGTTGTCCAAATTTGATCGTTGAATTCTTGTTTTATTTTCAGGAATTCTATATATTGATATGAATGTTAATTCCGAAGTACATGCTGGTATCTGTGTTATCTAATTACTCGAAAGTGGTGAACCGGGCGATTTTCTTGATAGGATACGGGAACCTGTGGGCACAAAGGGAGTTGTCAAGCCGGCAATTAATTACCCGCTTGGTGACGTGCACGTTTTGCTGGGTGCATTATACACCAGGCATGAAATATATCCGAGACGATATTATACAAGCGATAGTGACAACGCGGTGGTGTTATTACCCCCTTTTTGTGCAAATCAGTGGGAACCACATACCATGTAAATGAGTTACCCTCAGAGATGCTTAGTGACGTTAAGGTTGAGAAATTAGCCTTTTTTTGCCAAAAATAAAACGTGAGATTGCAACGTGAAATTCGAAAAATCACTTCACAACATCACAAACATTTGAAAAAATTATACAATTGTAATCGAGATATTTTAAAGCAAAAATAAATCAATTACCAATATTATTTGCATTGAAACATCAAAATAATTTGTATCTCACATTATTCTGAAAAATTTAATTATTCATAATCTTTTGAACTAATTCCGTGAAAACTTAAAATATATTCAAATATGACGTTGAAGATTGAATTTAGATGATTATCTCACAACATCCTAAACATTTTGAAAATTATGAAACTGGAATAATCTTACACAAGATCTAGGTTACCTTTTTTCATATGAATTCAAAATATATTTTTTCATTTGAAATTGCATTTCAATACATTTAATGTTAGACTTTAGATACTTATTTCACAACATCACAAAAAATTTACAAAAATTATACAATTGGAAAATAAAGGTATTTTAAACGTGACTTACTTTTCATTATCAAAATTATAGCTAATATTCAATTACATAGCCTTCAAGTAAATAATCAATGTATGTACATTCTTAATTCAGGCAAATTAAAATTTAATATTGATGTAAGTTAATATTGTTAAAAAAAATCAATCAGCTCATAATTAATTATTCTGTACACGATATAAACAGAATTAAACTATCATTTTCATCCAGGCATTCAAGTAATTTTCACTTTACATTTCTTTTATATTTTTACTTTACATTTCTTATAAATTTTCACTTTCATTTATGAAAATTTGATTTATTAGTAACCCTTCATAGAAATTTGTTAAAAAATTGATACATATTTACATATAATTTTAAAAATTAAGTTCAGATAATTATTTCACAACATCACAAACATTGATAGAAATTACATAATTGGAATAGAGGTATCTTAAATGTGAATAAACTCTTATTTTAGCAATTATAGCCAATAATCATTCACATAACCTTAAAAATAAATAATCATTTTATGTTCTTAATTGGAACAAATTAAAATTCAACCTTTTTGTAATTTAATATTGTGAAAGAAATCAGATAATAATTAATCAATTAGTTCAAAAAATAAAAAGCATTAAACTATCACTTTCATTGAAACATTTAATTAATGTTTAGTTCACATTTTTTTTAAATTTTTACTTCCATTTCTAAAAATTTAATTTATTCGTAAACTTTTATAATAATTTCAGAAAAAATGAAACATATTCACATATATTTTTGAAAACTAAATTCAGTTACTCATTTTACAAAATCAGGCACATTTGAAAAATAACCTTCAAGTAAATTCTCAATTTATGTTACTTAATTTAGGAAAGAAAAAACTAAATTTCAATCTTTATTTAATTTATTATCGTGAGAAAATTAATATATAATTTTTATTAAAAATTCAAATAATTTTTAATAAAAATTCAAATAATTTTTACTTAATGTTTTTTTCAATTTCAACTTTCTTTTATGGGATTTTGAATTATTAATAACCATTAAAACTAATTCCAGAAAATGTAAATTCGAATGGAGTAAGATAATAACTGAATAATCAGATTGCAGCATAACAAGTATTAAACAATTATTTTCAATCAAACATAAATATAATTTTTACATTATATTCTTCTTTAAATTTGAAATTGCATTTCCATAAATTTAATTCATTGAAATAACGTTTTGAAAAAATTCAAACAAAATTAAAATATCTGTACATATAATTTTAAGAGTTCAATTAAGATACTATTTTAATCAATATTTTAATCAGTATTAACTGAGAATTGATAAAGTTTATTGTAATCAAAAATATTTATTATTGAAATGATTGTTTAATAAAAAAGTATTCTTTCTATTATCTAGACAAAGAAAATTACTTAATTGAAAAAAAAGAAATAATTATCTAAGTATCTAGTTAAGTTTTATTAACAATAGTTTTTTTCCAATCAAATAATTAAAATTAAACCAAAAATATTAATTTTAACCTGATTTCTTAAGTTTCCATAAAAATAGTTTAATTTTCAACCGAATAGTTGAATTTAAACCAAAATATTAATTTGTAATGAAAAAAGTTTATCCTTAACTTAAATTTTTAGTTTTCTACCAATTAATTTAATTCTCAACCAAGCCAAAATAATTTAGAACGAGAGTTGCATTTTTAATCAAAAAGGATAAATTTCAAACCAAACCAAACCATCCTCAACCAAACCAGATTAATTCAAAACTAAACAGTTGTATTTTTTAATGAAAAAAATTGTTTAAAACAAAGTCAGAAAATTATTAATTAGCAAAAATCAATTCTCAATAAAAATATCAATTTCCAAACAAAAGTAGAATACTTACATTGACAGTTGAAAAAATTAATGCTCAATAAAAAAAGAAATGAAGTTTCAACTAAACTGATAAACCTTAAAAATATCTTTAATGGAATAGTTGAATTTTCAACTAAGAAGGAGAATCTTAAAAAAAAAATGGAATTTTCTAACAAAACATTTGAATTTTCTACCAAGTAGTTGAATTTTCAACTAAAAAAGATGAATTTTCAACCAAATAATTAAGTTTTCAACCAAAAAGATGAATTTTCCAGCAAGAAAATTAATTTTCTTTCGAAAAACATGATTTTTTAAGAAAATACATGAATTGCCATTAATTTTTTAACAAAAAAGTTCATTTTCAACCAAAAAGTCCAATTTTCATAAAAATAGTATAATTTTTTTCGGAAAAGTTAAATTTTCATGAAAATAGTTCAATTTCTAACAAAAAAGTTAATTTTCAACCAAATAGTTTCATTTTCCACTAAATTGTTTAATTTTTAACTAACCCAGATTAATTTTGAACCAATAGTAGCATTTTTAACCAAAAAGGACAAATTTTTAGTCAAAAACTTTGATTTTCAAATAAAAAATAAAAAAAAAACATGATTTTTTAACTAGAAAAGACAAATTTTCAATAAAAATAGCAATTTTCACTAAGAATGAAATAGTTACATTGTTAGTTGAAAAAATAAATTCTTAATCGAAAAAAATGGATTTCCATCAAAATAGTGACATTTTCAAAAAAGGAGATGAATTTTCAACTGAAATGATGGATCTTGAAAAAAATTTAATTATCAACAAAATAATTCAATCAATTTTCAACAAACTGGTTCAACTTTTAATCAAGCAGTTGGATTTTCTGCCAAAAACACGAGTTTTCAACAAAATACATTAATTTTCAACAAAATTGTTGAATTTTAAAGCCAAGAGCATTAATTAATCACAAAATAGTTGAATTTCGAATTAAAAAATATGATTTTTCATGGAAATAGTTTTAGTTTTAAAGTAATTTTTCTGGTTAAAGATTCCCAATTAAAATTGAAAATTGTCATTTTTGGCATACAATTCTTCCTCCTGGTAAAAAAATACAGGTATTTGGTTAAAACTTAACTTTCTTCTTGAAAAATCGCATTCTGGATTTGAAAAATTAGACTAATTTTTAGAAAATTCGTCTCTTCTGGAAAACATTGAATATTTTTTTTTGTCAAAAATGCATCTGGTAGAAACTTAATCTTTTTTGAATGAGGATTTAACTCTTTTGTTTATTTTTTTCTTTTGTGGATCAATGCGACTGTTTCTGATATAAAATGAAAATATTTTTGGATTAAACTCTCAATTATCACATTATTCTTCGTTCAGAATTTATATTCTTTTGTTTGAAAATTCAACTATTTGTTTGAAGATGACCTTTTTTATTTAAATTTTGATTTGGCCTACCTGAAATAATGGTAATTAATTATTAATAATTAATTATTAATAATTCAGAATTTTCTCAAGAACCTGAGGAAAATTATATTTATATAACCTTAAAAAAATATTTCTTCGGAATTTGAAAATTTTTGGAAGATTTGAACGTTTCCGAAGTATTTCCACATATTTTAAGAAATTGCAAAGTATTTCATAAGATTTTAGCGATTTTCGAAATTTTTTAAAATATTTTCAGCTTGAACGAAGCCCTTTTTATTTCTTCAAAATTCTTTAAGTTCGATTTCGTTTTCAAGAAATAAGTTAAATAAATAAGAAAACAAATAAAATAATGAATAAGGGACAGTTTTATATTTTTCGGAATGTATTTATTGACATTATTAGATTTTCGTTTCCAATTCCAGATACAAAAATAATTCCTTATATTTATGTTCGACGTTATTTAAATTGGAAAGCTTCAGTTTGCAAATTGTTCAATTATTGAGGCTTCCCAATTAAAAAAAAAATTATCTGCAATCTGGGAAAATTCATACATAACAATTATTTGAAACAATTGAGATTGAAACATTATTAACAATTTAATTAATTAAACTTACATTTATAGTTGTTTGTATTAAAATACCAATAAACGAATGAAAAACCTTCAACATTTTTTATATCCATCATAATTAATTAAAAATGTTTCAAACTCACGAAAAATAGAACATTTTTTTAAATGATTCAAAATGCCTCGAAATCTTGAGAAATAACTTGAAATATTGTGAATTTCCTTGAATTATTTTGAAATAGTTCGATAATCCTTAATATTTTTTCAAATACATTAAAATGTCTAAAAATATCTTGAAATTTGTTGAAAAAACTTTTTAAAATCATGTAAATTTCGTTTGAATATACGATTTTATCTTAGCATGAAATAGAAGCAAAGAAAAAAATTGATAAGTTAATTTGGAATTTTATATCTTAATTAGGTGTAGGTAAAAGATATACTGGAATTATGAGTTATAATGATGTCTTTCGAAGATTTACAATTGAGAGCTCTTTAATTTGAAAAATGTATAAATACAAATTCTTAAATTTTGATGATTTTGAAGATTAAAAGTCAAGATTTTAATTGTAAATCTTCAAAATTACAGAATTAAAGCTTGAAACATGCATAATTTTTAATCGTGAATTTTCAAAATTAAAAAAATCTTTACTTTTAATGATTTTCACCTTCCAAATATTCGGAAGTGACAAATTATTGAATTTAAATCATCAAAATTACATATTTGTTCATTTTGAAACTTAAAACTTGCATAATTTTAAATCGAAAATTGTCAAAATCGGAAACTCCTCCATTTTTGAAATTTACACTTAAAAAATCCACAATTTTAAATATTTATAATGGAAAGCTTTTCAATTTTAAAGATAACTTCCTAAATTTTAAATCTCATAAATTAAAGAAATTTTGGATGTAAATCATCCAAATTGCCAAATCTTTCGTTGTCAATTGTAAAAATTTAAAACTCTTTAATTTCAAAAGATTTGCAATTCAAGGTTCTGCAATTTTCAAGAATTACAATGAAAAATTCTTGAATTTCAAAAATTTAGAATTACAAATTATTTAATATTAAAAACTCATATTTTATAGGTATGTAATCTGGAACATTTTTTTGAAAAGTCAAATGTAGAAGATTCAAAATGAAGAATTCTTCATTTTCAATTATTTGAAATTCAAAATTCGTAAATATTGAATATGTGAAATTAAAAACTTCTTAAATTATAGATGAAAAAGTCGAAGTTCTAGAATGTTCAAGATTTACAATTGAAAAAGGTTGAATTTTAAATATTTAAAAATGAAAATTCTTGATTTTTTTTGATTTTGTAAATCACAAGTCAAGTGTTGAGTGTACATTTTCAAAATTGAAAACTTTGATTTAACATATTTCTCATTAAAATTTATACAATTTGAAGAATTATAATAAAAAACTCTTCAATTTCAAAGGTGCAGAATTTTCAATTTATTTAAGTCAAAAACACAACTGTTCAAGCCAAAAAAATTTTTATTAAAATCAAACAAATTCTATATCCTTGATATGAATCTTCAACTGGAATAGTTTAATTTTGAACCAAAAAGATGAATTTTCAAATAAAAAAATTCATTTTATACCAAAAAATACAATTTTTTAACAAATACATACATTTTTGATGAAACGGTTGAATTTTGAACTGAAGAAATGATAATTTTCAACCTATAATTGAATAGTAACATTTTTAGTTGAAAAATTAATTTTAAACCAAGCATAAGAGTTTAAAAAAACTAACTCAAAAAATAGTTACATTTTCAAACAGAGTGATGAATTTCCAAATTAAATTGTAAATATTTGACTGGAAAATTGAATTTTGAACCAGAAAGATTGATTTTTAACTGAAACGATGAAACTATGACCAGAATAATTAAATTTTTTACCAAGAAGATTTATTTTCAACCAAGAAGATTAATTTCTACCGAAAAAGATGAATTTTCGAGTCAAAAAGATAATTTTTCAACCGAAAATTAAGTAATTGAATTTAAAGTCAAAAAATGAGCGTTCGACCAAGCAGATGAATTTTTAACTGAAATTATGGAATATTGAACTGAAATAAGAACATACAAAGGAAATTTTTTTTCAATAAACAGCCCATTTTTCAGGCAAAGAAAATAATTTTTAAGAAAACGATGAATTTTTAACAAACAAAAAAAATTAATTTTTAACAGAAGAGTTTAAATTTCAACCAACTAATTTTATTTCCAACCTAAAAATTGAATTTTCAGTTGAAATGATAAATATTTAACTGGTAGACACGAATTTTCAACTGAAAAGAAGAATTTTCAAGCAAGAAGATTACGTTTCAAAGAAAAAGATAATTTTCCACAAAAAAATTGATTTTTTATGAAAATAAGTGAATTTTCCAAAAAATAGTTTAATTTTTAATTAAAAAGACAATTTTTAATTCAAATTGTTGAATTTTAAACTAGAATGGATCGATTTTGAACTACAAATGAAATAGTTAAATTTCCAGTTGAAGAACTTAATTTTCAACTAAACTAATGAATTTTCATTTAAAATGATGAATCTTCAACTGGAATAGTTCAAATTTAAACTAAAAAGATGAATTTCCCCCCCAAAAAAAAAAAAAATAATCTTTTAACCATGAATACAATTTTTTAACAAAATACATACATTTTTAATAAAATAGTCGAATTTTGAACTAAAGAAATTAATTTTAAACCAAATATAAGAATTTCCGAATAAAACAAACATAGTTGTATTTTAAACAAAAATTATTTTCGACTAAAAAAGATAAATTGTGAACCAAAACTTAAATAATTAATTTTGAAGTTGAGGGAATCAATGTTTAACAAAATATGAATTTTCAATTGGAATAAGTTAAATTTTCAGTCCGAAAAATTACTTCCAAGAAAAAAAGCTAACTTTTAACAAAAAAACTTAAACCAGAAAGATGAATTTTTAACTGAAATAATGAACCCTTAACTAGAAGAATTGAATTTTTGACCAAAAAGATCCATTTTCAGCCAAGAAGCTCAATTTCTGTCAGAAAGGACGAATTTTCAACTAAAAAAGATAATTTTTCAACCAAAAATTAAATCATTAAATTTGTAGTCAAAAAATGAGTACGTGAATTTCGAACAAAATAGTTGAATTTTCAATCAAAAAGACCAATTTTCATCCAAATTTTCGAATTTTGAACTAGAACAGATCAATTTCCAACTGAAAATGAAATATTTAAATTTCCAGTTGAAGAAATTATTTTTTGACCAAACTAATGAATTTGTATCTAATACTATGAATCTTCACTTTTCAAGCATGAAGATTAATTTTAAAATCAAAAAGACGAATTTTGAACAAATAAAGACTTTTCGGTAATGAAAGAAAAAAAGTTTACCTAAATTGTTCAGCCATAAAGCCAAAAGACGAATTTTCTGTACAAAAATTAAATTTCCAACCAGAAAAAGAAAAATTTTCAGCAAAAAAATTAATTTTCAAAAAAATAGTTAAATTTTCAATTCAAAAATATCAGTTTTCAAATTAATAGCCAAACTTTAACCAAGAAGATGAATTTTCAACTAAAAATATGAATCTTCAACAAAGAAATGATTTCTTAACAAAGTGATTCAAACCAAGTTTTCAAAAAAATAGTTTAAGTGATGAGTGAATTTTCTACGAAGATGATTGAACATTTTAATCCAAAAAGGCGAACTTTCAATAATAACAGTTGAATTTTTATAAAAAAAGGATGAGTTTTTAAACAAATTATTTAATTTTCAGTCAAACAGTTGCATTTTCATCCAAGAATGATGGATTTTCTATTAAAACAGATGATTTTAAATGATGATTTTTTAAATCGGAAAGACAAAAATTAAAAAATATAGTTGAAACTTCATCCAACAAAGATTTTAATTGTTTTTCCAACACAAAATGTGAATTTTTTTCAGAAGGTGAATTTTCCACGAAATAGTTGAACTTTCGACTAAACAATAGATTATCGATCCAAAAAGGATGACCTTTTAGCAAATTTATTGAATTTTGAACCAAATAGTTGCATTATTATCCAAGAAATTTGAATTTCCTACTCAGACAGATGAATTTTTCGACCAAAAATTATGACTTTACAACAAAATTATTGAATTTTCAAGCAAACAGTTTCATTTTTATCCAAGAAAGATGAAATTTCTACTAAAGCAGATTAATTTTTAAAGTACAAAGACAAATTTTCCAAAAAATAGTTGGATTTTCATAAAAAATATTTGAATTGCTTTTTCATAATCAAAATGTGAATTTGTCTTTGAAGGTAACTTTTCTACGAAATAGTTGAATTTTCAACTGAAAAGTAGATTTTTGGATCAAAAGGATGACTTTTTAACAAATTCACTAAATTTTCAACCAACAGTTGCATTCTTATCCAAGAAACATGAATTTTCTACGCAGACAGATGAATTTTTAATGAAAATCATAAATTTTCAAACAAAAAAAAAATAGTCGAATTTTCATCCAAAAAAGTTTCAGGTGATTTTTCAACCAAACAGTTACATTTTTATCCAAGAAAGATGAAATTTCTACTACAGTAGATGAATTTGTGAAGAAAAAATACAAATTTTTAAAAATTAATCGAATTTTCACCCAAAAAACATTTTAATTGATTTTTCCAACACCAAAATGTGAATTTTTCTTAAAAGGTAATTTGTCTACGAAATAGTTGAATTTTCAACTGAACTGTAGATATTTGATCCAAGAAGAATGACTTTTTAACAAATTTATTGAATTTTCAACCAAACAGTTGAATCCTCACCCAAGAAATATGAATTTTGTACTCAGACAGATGAATTATTCATAAAAATGATAAATTTTCAAACAAACAAAAAATAGTCTAATTTTCAACCAAACAGTTGCATTTTTATCCAAGAAAGATGAAATTTCTACTAAAGCAGATGAATTTTTAAAGCAAAAAGACAATTTTCCGAAAAAATAGTTGGATTTTTATTTTAAAAAATCATTTCAATTGATTTTTCAACACCAAAATATGAATTTTTCTCAAAAGGTGATTTTTCTACGAAATAGTTGAATTTTCAACTGAACTGTAGATATTTGATCCAAGAAGAATGACTTTTTAACAAATTTATTGAATTTTCAGCCAAACAGTTGAATCCTCACCCAAGAAATATGAATTTTCTACTCAGACAGATGAATTTTTATTAAAAATGATAAATTTTCAACAAAAAAATAGTCGAATTTTCATCCAAAAAATATTTAAATTGATTTTTCAACACAAAATCTGAATTTTTCTCAGAAGGTAAAATTCCTACGAAATAGTTAAATTTTCAACAAAAAAGTCGATTTTTGGACTGAAGAGGATGACTTTTTAATAAATTCATTGAATTTTCAACCAAGCCGTCTTATCCTTTTCAAATAAAAATGAATTTTTTACTCAGACAGATAAAACTTTAAAGAAAAAAGATGAATTAAAAAAAAATAGTCGTATTTTCATCCAAAAAAGATTTCAATTGATTTTCCACACAAAAGGTGAATTTTTCTCGAAGGTAATTTTAGTTGACAGATGAATTTTTATCAAAAATGATAAATTTTCAACAAAAAAATAGTCGAATTTTCATCCAAAAAAGGTTTCAGATAATTTTTTAACACAACAGTTGAAATTTCCACCAAAAATTATGACTTTGCGACAAAATTATTGAATTTTCAACCAAACAGTTGCATTTTTATCCAAGAAGATGAAATTTCTACTAAAGTAGATGAATTTTTTAAGCAAAAAGACAAATTTTCGAAAAAATAGTAATTTTTCTACGAAATAGTGGAATTTTCAAGTAAAAAGATTGACCTTTTGATAAAACTGTTGAATTTTCAAACAAATAATAAAATGTACAACTAAAAAGATAATTTTCAGGAGGAAGCAACTGAAAAAAAATATAAATACAAAGCAAATAAATTACTAACAAGAATGTTAAATAAGGGTTACCGTAGAACTTAATTGAAAACATTTTCTAATTTTTCGCTGATCAATTTTTCATTTTCCCTGACCATTAATGTCCAAAGACTAGAATATTACATTTGTAACATTTTGATCCTAGAATTTTTTATAATCAGAATAATACAATTTCAAATAAAAATCGGAAATTTTCCAATTTATTCTGCTTGACAGTTACTTAAAGTTATATAAATTCACTGACTTTTGCAAGATTTTTTTTTTTAATCCCAGACTTTTCCTGAATTAGAACAAAAATTGCTGTTGGCTTGGTCCCTTTTTTCACTCACTAGTTTTCTTTGACGCGTAAAGTTAAATTCATATTAAATTTCTGTACAATTCCTTTGAGTTATTTTAAAAATTAAATTTCTATTCGAAAAAAAGATCTCCTTTTTGCTCCGCTGGGAATCGAACGCCAGGTCAACTGATTGCCGGTCAGGTGCTCTTACCACTAAGCTACTGGAGAGATCGAAAGAAGAGTCCTTTTTTTTCGAATTTCAGTTACGAATGAGTTACTTGTTTCATTTGTGCATTTTCAGAAAATTACGTACATGAAGCACCCCCCCCCCGTCCGGAACAAATCGAAAAAAAAATTCTTGACTCCTCCCTCCCCCTTGAGCTGTTACGTAATTCAAGTAGGGTCCTTAACCTAGAATTTCAAAATTGAAAAAATTTGTTAAGTACCTCGGAATACGATCATAGCTGTCCCAACTCGTCAGACAGTTGTAACTGCTGTATCTGCTCGAATTCGCCATCACTATTTTCCTCCAACTTCAATTTCAATTCGCCTAACGATTCTTCACCCTCAGCATCCCTCCTCCACTTTTAATCATCACTTTTTCTCAGTTTCCAAAAAAAAACGATAGAAAAAAATTCCCCAGGACACTTGGGGCTTCTCAAATCCATTCTTTCGGAAAACTTCTTATTTTCAGACTTTCCTTAGATTTTATTAGAAAAGTTGTTCCAGGCTTTACATTAACCCCTTTTTTTACATTTATTTTTAATTCAGAATTTACCTCATTGCTTCAATTCAGAAATAATTTTAAATTATTACTCTATATTTTAGTCATCTTTTAGTCAAGGTTCTTTTATTTCTACTTTTAGGCTCTACCTTTTAAATCTTTCTCTTAGGCGTCTTTCAATAAATTAAACTAGATTATACGATTTTAAATATTTCTTAATTTATCCGATTTGCTAAATTCATTTAATAAATTGATTTATACCCGTAGGATATATACTTTCGTGCACTGTTTCGTAAAAAATACAGGTTGTAGAGATCGAAGAAAATAAAGTATCTCCGGGGCTAAGCCACTAGATTTTGGACCACGACACTAGTTTTCTTGATTGGACCGCTCGTTGCCGATTGGACCACTTGAATTCGATACTACCCGAAAAAAGTCTTTATCACACAGGAAAACTTTTCACCACACGAATTAAATTTTCATCACACACACACACACACGTTTTTTATAATAACTTTTCGTTTCACGAAATAATTTCGTTTTTCGATTAGCGTATGTTATATTAAAAATATTCTACGTCATTGGACCCGCCAACCAGCGTTCGACATGGTTTGTAGCTTTAATACATTTATAAGGAAGGTACTAAATCGTAACTCGGCTTCGTGTCTCTACATTACGTCCTTAACCGATATACATGTGTCCCGACGATTGATTACTCGTCGAGGGTGAAATACGTCAAGGAAGGTCGAAAATGACGACCCAAAAACAGAAAACTTTACAGAAGACCTAAGGACTCCTCATAATCCTTTTCAAAATTCCCGCCACTTGACCTTCAACTTTGAAAACAAGTCCCAAATTGATAAGAAAATCACCCGAACTTTCTTCAGACATATGATCCCGGACTTCTTTTTTTATCCCTTTTCTAACGTCTGTCACAAAATCGGGTTTCCGGGTTTCTCGTCCTGCCGATTCCGGGCCAAATTTGAGGTGGTATTTCACTCTGCAGGTCAAAGTTTTTCATTTTGAATTTTGAAAATTGTTCCAATTTATACTTTTCACTTCTAATCACTGGCACCAAACTGTCAGGCAACGACACTTTCGTTTTAGGAAGGGCATTTTTTGCGAATTAGGTTTTTTGAAAAAATTTTTTATTATTTTTGCGAGTTAACGTTCGACCGATCCGCGCGAAAACGGTCTCGCCGCACGCACTAGTCGCCGTTTTCGCGCGACACATTTGCGCGCCGTGAGAGGCCGAGAGAGCCGGGGAGACTCGCTCAAGTTCGAATAACAGGAAGCCGCTATTCGGCGCCCGGAACAGCGCCGCCTGGCGGCAGAAACCAGAAATTGTGGGGAGCGACTGCGCAAGATCAGGGAGAAATCAACAAGGCTGGAATCACCCCGACGTATGGGAGGACGAGCCCCACGAAATACAGATATAAACTTTGAGGTCTAGATTCTATATGAAAAATAATAAATCTAGACCCGCCCACTTTTTCTTACCCCCACCACACTCGTAACCTTAGTCTCAGGTTCATTAATCTATTAAAGGAAGGCAAGAGTGGAGTCGAAGTAGTTTTTAAAGAGAATTTCAAACAAGTAGTTTTATTTTAAACCGAGAAAGTAGAAGTAGAAAATTAATCTTTATCGTTGAAATTAATGTTTTTGGTTCAAAATTTAACTATTTTGTGAAAAAATAATTTTTTCGCTTGAAAATTAATCTTTTTAACAGAAAATTATACTTTTTCAATTCTTGCTGAAA
This sequence comes from Andricus quercusramuli, assembly GCA_932178445.1. Lineage (NCBI taxonomy): Eukaryota > Metazoa > Arthropoda > Insecta > Hymenoptera > Cynipidae > Andricus > Andricus quercusramuli. The sequence goes on from CAKNXH010001762.1 coordinate 110,678, forward strand.
ATTTATATTTTTTTAGTTGAAAATTTAACTATATGGTTCAAAGTTAAATCGCAATGTTAAAAATTAATCTTTTGGCAGAAGATCTTTGGTTGAAAATCTAATCATTTTGTTGAAAATTCATTTTTTTTATTAAATATTAATTTTTCAAACTGGAAATTATACTTTTTCAATTCTTGTTGAAAATTTATATTTTTTAGTTGAAAATTTAACTACTTGGTTCAAAGTTGAACTTCTTTGTTAAAAATTTGTCTTTTGGTTGGAACTGTGTAATTTGTTGAAAATTCTCTTTTTTATTAATAATTAATTTTTCTGGTAAAACATTCTCAATTTTAATTGCAAGTGGTTTGATTTAAAATTTATCTTTTGGTTGACACTGGACTTTTCATCTGAAAATTCAACTACTTGGTTCAAATTTGAACTGTTTTGTTTAAAATTAATTTTTTGGTGGAAGATTCATCTCTTTGGTTGGAAATGTAAACATTTCGTTGAAAATTTGTTTTTTATTTTTATCAAACATTAATTTTTCAAACTGGAAGTTGTACTAATTCAATTCTAGTTAAAAATTTATATTTTTCGGTCGAAAATTCAACTGCTTGGTTCAAAGTTGAACTGTTTTGTTAAAATTTTATCTTTTGGTTGACATGAAATTATTCTTCTTGAAAATTCGCTTTTTTTATTATTAAATAATTTTCCTGATGAAAGATTTTTAATTTTAATTGCAAGTGGTTTGGTTGGAAATTTATATTTTGATTGACACTCAACTACTCCGTTGAAAATTCGCTTTTTTTATTGAAAATTTTTTTTGAAACTGAAAATTAAACAACTTAATTTCTAGTTGAAATTTTATATTTTTTAGTTGAAAATATAACTACATGGTTCATGGTTGAACTGCTTTGTTAAAAATTATTTTTTTGATAGAAGATTATTCTCTTTGGCTTGAAAATGTAATCATTTTATTGAAAATTCGTTTTTTTTTATTAAATATTAATTTTTCAAACTGGAAATTGTACTATTTGAATTCTTGTTGAAAATTTACATTTTTCAGTTGAAAATTCAACTGCTTGGTTCAAAGTTAAACTCCTTTGTTAAAAATTTATCTTTTGGTTGGAACTGAATTACTTTTTGAAAATTTGATTTTTTATTAATAATTAAATTTTCTGGTAAAAGATTCTCAATTTTAATTGCAAGTGGTTTGATTGAAAAATCTTGTGGTTGAAACTGGACTATTTTGTTGAAAATTCGTTTTTTTTTTATTAAAAATCAATTTTTAAGCTGGAAATTGTACCATTTTCATTCTTGTTGAAAATTTATAATCTTCAGTTGAAAAATCAACTATTTGGTTCAAAGTTGAACTGCTTTGTTAAAAATTAATTTTTTGGTGGAAGAACTCTTTGGTTGAAAATGTGAACATTTTGTTGACAATTTTTTTTATTAAACATTCATTTTTTAGACTAAAAATGGTACTATTTCAATTCTTGTTAAAAATTTATATTTTCTAGTTGAAAATTTAATCTTAATTGCAAGTGGTATGGTTGAAAATTTATGTTTCGGTTGACACTCGAATATTTTGTTGAAAATTCGTTTTTTGTTTTGTATTAAACTTCAATTTTTCAAATTAAAAATTGTATTATTTCCATTCTTTTTGAAAATTCATATTTTTTAGTTGAAGATTCAACTACTTCGTTCAAAGTTAAACTGCTATGTAAAAAATTAATCTTCTGGTAGAAGATTTTAAATTTGAATTGCAAGTAGTTCGGTTGAAAATTTATCTTTTGCTTGACACTGAACTGTTTTGTTGAAAATGCGCTTTTTTTAATAATAATTAATCTTTAAAGTAGAAGATTCTTAATTTTTATTGCAAGTGGTTGGGTTGAAAGTTTATATTTTTATAAATTATTGAATTTATAAAAAAAAATTATAATAAAAAAGCAAATTTTTTAACTGAAAATTGAACTATTTCATTTCTAGTTGAAAATTTACATTTTTTAGTTGAAAATTTAACAACTTGGTTTAAAGTTGAACTGTTTTTTTTTTAAATTTATCTTTTGCTCGAAACTGACTTATTTGATTGAAAATTCGTTTTCTTTTCATAAAAAGCTTAATTTTTGAACTGAAAATTGAACTATTTTAATTCTTTCTGAAAATTTATATTTTTTTAGTTAAAAATTCAACTATTTGGTTCAAAGTTGAACAGATTTTTTAAAAATTAATTCTTCTGGTAGAATATTCTTAATTTCAATTGCAAGTGCTTTGGTAGAAAATGCTAGGTTTAGCTAAAAGCTGAACTATTTTGTTAATAATTCGTTTTTTTCATCAAAAATTCCTTTCTCAAACTGAAAATTTTACTATTTAATTCTTGGTGAAAATTTATATTCTTTAGTTGAAAAAAATCCATTATTGGTTTCAAAGTTGAGAATTCGTTTTCCTGGTTAAAAATTATTCCTTTTAAACTAAAAATTGACCTATTCCATTTCTAGTTAGAATTTTTTTTAGTCCAAAATCCAATTGTTAAAAATTCATTTTTTTTGTTTGTTAAAGATTCTTGATTTCAGTTGCAAGTAACTTGATTGAAAATTCATTTTTTGTTGTCGAAAACTTAACTATTTTGTGACAAATTCATTTTGTTTTTGGTTGAAAACAAATTTTTTTAAACTGAAAATTTAATTTTTCCATTATACGCTGCAATTTTATCTTTTTCACTTGAAAATTCAACTATTAGGTTGAAAATTCATATGTTTTGTTGATAATTTGCCTTGCTCGGTAGAAAAAATATCTTCTTGCTTGAAGATTTATATTTTGGTTGAAAATTCGTTTTCTTTTAGCTTGAAAATTAATTTATTGAACTCAATATTCAAATAATTTATTTTTTGTTGTATATTTTTTTGTAGTTAAAAATCTCACCATTTGTTTGAAATTTCATTGAAGTATCTGGTGCAGAATTAATATTTTTTGTTGTTAAAAATTAATTTTTTGTACTGAAAATTGAACTATTCCATTTCTAGTCAAACATTTATCTCTTTCTTTGGAAACTGAACTATTTGTTAAAAAATTTGTTTCTTTTTGGTTTAAAATTAATCTTTTTAACTTGAACATCAGCTCTTCCAATTTTTATTTAAATTTTATCTATTTTAGTTTAGAATTGAACTATTTAGTAACAAATTTATAGTGTATTTATTTTTATATTTTCTTAAAAATTGTCCTGTTTAGCAGAAAATCAATCTTCTTTAAAAATTATCTTTTGGATGAAAATTTTTAGTAGTTGAGTCATCAGCTAGAATAGATAAATTTTGAACCAAAAGAAGAAATAGTTACATTTTGAGTAAATGAAACGAATTCTCAACTAAAAAGCGGTGGAAATTTCTGCCAAGACGTTGAATTTTTTTGAAAAATATTTAATTTTTCAATCCAAAAAGACAAATTTTCAACGAAACCGTTGAATTTTGAAGCCAAAAAAAAAAATTTACTGCGAAAAAGTTGAATTTTCAACCCGAAAATATGGGGACTCGAAAGAATCAGCTGAATTTTAAACTGAAAACTATCAATTTTCAATCAAAAATAGAATTGATCAATTTAAATGTAAAAAAATTCTCCTTTAATAAAAAAAAACAACAAATTTTCAACCAAATAGTTGAATTTTCTACCAAAATAGTTGAATTTTCAACCAGAATATAGATTCTCAAAAAAATGTCGGTGAGGCAAAACTAGAAAAAAGCCTAGCATAGAATCAAGACTTTCTTTTTACCATGTCTACATCCAAAGTTTCTCACTTTTTACAAATTTACCAATTTCAGATTTTTTATTTCATCCTCATTAAATATTAAATTGTTTAATTTCCATTATTTAATGAAATTACACAATCCAAAACATTTTTATGTAAGAGTCTTCATTAGTGTTTTTTTTGTGTCCCTAATTTTTGGCAGAATAAAAAAAATATACAATTTTTTGCTTCCGAATGGCCCTTCCGAAAACTATTATCGTTGTAGAAATACATATTTGGAAATCTTTTCTTATCAAAATAATTGCAAAAAATGTGCAACTCTGAGGAAATATATAAAAATTTTTTTTAATAATAAGTAGTAATAAGTTTATTGTAATGCCTTGATACAGTTTCTTCAACCACATTGTAGGAAACATTTGTAGGAACTTTTGCTAATTAGTAGGAGGATCGATTTTTAATCAGAGAGTGTATTCCGAGAACATCAGGACTTTAAATATTTTATGAAGAGTGCCTGCATGACTAGCAAATTTTTTCTTCGATTTAACATGCCAAAATGTTAGAAAACGGAATTACAGTATTTTTTTATTTCAGTTGTTAATTTCATAATTAGAGATTTAAAAAATTCATTTTTCCTAATAATGATTCAATACGTATTCCACTGAAACTTCATACTAGGGGGGAAAAAATATTTAATACGAATGAAAATTTCTTATAAATATTGAATTTCGAATATAATTAAAAAATTTATTTTTAACGTTCTATAGATACAATTTTCTCAAGATTCTTGAGAAAATTAAAAAATTTTTTTGAAGATTTCAGATACTTATCGTCCTGAACCAAAACAGATTATATTTCAACCAAACAGTTGCATTTTGAATGAAAAACAATTAAATTTTCACCAAAGTAGACGAATTTTCTACTCAATTTCTACTAAGAAGATTAATTTTCTAACAAAGAGACGAATTTCTAACGAAATATTTACATTGACAAGCAAAGAAATAATTTTTCAACTAAAATGATCGGAAATATGAATTCTACAAAAAATAATTTGATAGTCAATATTCAAATACAAAACAGATGAATTTATAAAAAAAAAAACTAATTTTCAAGAAAATAGTTGAATCCGCAACCAAAACAGATTGATTATAAACGAAGAAGATTAACTAATCTTCAACAAGAAAAAATAAATTTCTAACAAAATATCAAATAATAACCAAATAGTTGAATTTTCAACAAACAAACAAAATTCATTCACGAAGATTTTAATAGTTCATATTTGAATCAAAAATAGTTGAATTCATAAAAAAAATGTATATAAACTCGTTAAATCCTTAACCGAAACTGATTAATTTTCCAACAATAAGATTATTTTTTGCTAAAAAAAAATGTTAACGAAGTACTTAGATTCTCAACCGAAGAGATGAATTTAAAAAAAAAGAGTTTGATCAAGTAGTGGAATTTTGAATAAAAGAGAATTGAATTCACCTAAAAACATAAATGTAAAATAATCAGATTAATTTTCAACCAAAGAGTTACCTTTTCAACCAAAAAAGATCAAATTTCTACCAAGAGAGATGAATTTTCAAACACCTTTTAAACTGACTCGAATTGTTCCTAAAATTTCGTGAATTCTTCCAAGATTGAAAAAACTTGCCTCCAAATCGTCCACATTCTGTTTGAAATTTTTATAAATCTTTTTAAATTCTTTTCAACACGGTGTCCAGTAGAACGGGGCGAGGCAGCCAAGATGTTTTGGCGTGCAGATCCCTTGTTTGGAATGATATCAAAAACTGTATGGTGTCATTAGAAAGCCTGATTCTTTGGCTACAAAATTGCCTTGTAGCATTTTGACATAGCTCGCCCATTACAGTTCCTACGACCGTTTTCCAGAGACGCTATGTTTTTGCTCAACTGTAAAAACGTGGGGCGAGGCAGCCAACAATTTCAGCAGTTAGTGTGCGGCACACAAAGTTTCAATACACATACATATAATATGTATAAGTGCTCATTAGGTCCAAGATGACATATAAAACCAAGTTAAATATTTTCTCTGTCATTTAATGGAACTCAGAAGAAAAAACAAAAAAAAAATTGGAAAAATTAATATGTCATCTTCGTTCCCGCTGTCCGAGGTTTCATTAGAAGTTTATACCTTCTTCAGGTGGCCTCATCGAGGGCTGACACAAGCAATTCGTTTTTTGCCTTTTCGGGATCATCTGCCGTTTGTTGGCTACCTCGCCCCACATGTGCTTTTTTCCACATAAATTTCACACAGGCGAAGTATTTTGAATATCGAAAAACTAATGATTCCATCGTGTCCACACAAAATTCTACTGCGGAAAATATTCAACTTTTTTCGCACAACCTATAGACGAAGGATAAACAAACGAAAATCACGAAAATGTTCCTTCTGCTAGTAGTTCATTACAAATGACGTTGTTTTTTGCAACCTGCGACAGTCATGTCACTTAACTTTCGGCAAGTACAGCGGACTAACCTAACCCACCTTACACTACAAAGGCGCGCGATTTCAATTAACTCTGTGGGAATAAGAAGAAATTGGCTGCCTCGCCCCACTGGCTGCCTCGCCCCGTTTTACTATAAGTAACATTTTCATCATGTATAAACATTCAAAGGTAATTTAAATACAAAAAATGTAGTTTTAAATGGTATTATAGTTCATAAAACCACTGTGTAGTAGTGGGCCACATGGCAGAAGTAGAACTTTGATGGGCAGTAGTGGGGATATCGAAAAGTAGTATTTGAAGCAATTTTCTTTTAAGATTGAATTTCAAGAAATTGTATCCCACCTAAGTTTGATATATTGGACTCTTTTGTATGTTTCTTCAATTAAACTTATTGCCTTTTTGTATTTCAAATTGCTAAACACCTTTGATCCATTGATTATTATTATTTAAAATATTGTTCAGATAAACTTACCTTCTTCATAAACCTGAAGTGTGCAGACTTTTTATTTCAAGTCCCAAAAAATGACAGCTTTAATTATAAATACCGATCTCAACAACTATAGTTTTGAGATCGTTTCAAGATAGTTTCGAGATCGTTTGAAGATAGTTTCGAGATAGTTTCAAGATAGTTTCGAGATAATAATTGGAAATGTGGCCATGCGCTTTTTAATAATTGGATATTTCAATTCTAAAAGCGAGCCATAATTTCTCGAAAATTATTCAAATACTAATCCAATACCATTGGAATACTTCTCTGAATATTACTGAATTAGTAGAATTCCACTGGAGTGCATTTCAATAATTTCCGCCTAGGAATTTCTGAGGCATAGCGCAATTTGATAAGGAATTAATTTTGTGTCTTGAAAAAAAAATTAGATTAAACTGAAGAAAAATAAGTTTTGCACACGTAGTGTACTTTCCCAGTTTGCAGGTCTGAAGAGGGTTGCGTAATTCAATCACGCCAGGAAATGGCACTAAGGCATAGTAGTAAAGAGAGTGAAATACATCGACCACAAGCTTTCAGGTCTGCAAGATTGACACTTTCACAATAAAGCGTTTTCCGTGCAATCTTTCAATTATAAATTTTTTTTTATCAATCGAAATGTTAAAAAAAAACAGAAATTATATTTTATTTTAGAATAAAATAGAAATAATTTTTCGAAGAAACTGTGAAGAAAAAGACTTCTTATTATCACAAAAATTCAAATTAGTGATAAAAAGTGATTCAATTGAATTCAAATTTTTTTTAAGTATTCTTGTATCGAGATAATCGTTTATATGATTTTCTCAATTTTTCAAAATTAGGATCATTAACTAAAAGTTAGAGAAACGATTTTATTTGTTATAAGCATTTTCTGAAAAGTAGGAATTAACACCCCTTGTGTTGCAAGTTTATATTGCAGATGAGGAAAAAAATAGGCAATTATTATCCTAAATTAAAAAAAAAATTTTCAAAAAATTAAAAATAAATAAATCCTTGTCAGATATATCAATAAAGTATCCGGAACATTCTTAAGCAATTTTTTTTATTTTACAGAATTTTAAACAATTTTAGGAAAACTTCAAGTAAATTTAAAAAATACTTAAGGCCTGTAGAAGTTTGAAAGAAAAATATTTAATGAATTTGCGGTATCATTCAAAGTTTAAAAAATATTTTTTATTTCTTGAAAACTTCTTAAATGACTCAATATTTTGAAATTGAAAAAAATTGCCTCAAAATCTTCAAAATTTTTGTTTGAAAATTTTGTAAATACTTGAAAATCTTTTCAATCCATTTAAATAATCTCTTAAAATTAATTTTGCAATTAAAAATCCATTAGAAATTTTTCCAGGAATCTTAAGGATATTATTTCACTATTTTTAAATCTTTCAGAATCCTTCAAAATCTTCAAAACATTATTATTAAATCTTCAAAAACCTACATAATTCATTAGACTTTTTGTGATCATTTCAAACTTTTATTATTTTTGAAATGTTTTCCGAGCTTCTACATATCTTTTAAATGGTTAGAATTTCTTTACAATTTTCGAAAAATCTTCGAAAATTTAAATAAACTGCCCTGAAATCTTTGCAAGTTTTCATTTACTTCTCTTTCTTTTTAAAACTTCCAAATATCTTCCAAATATCTTTGAAATGTTTTCAAATCTTTTAAAAATTTTCCTTTAAATTCGTTAAAAAAAAAATCTTTGAAATCCTTCTCAGGAATATTAAGTAATATTTTTATTCTCTTGAAAAGTTTCCAAAATTCTTGAAAAACACAATTTTTTAAAACTTTTTAAAAATCTTTCAAGATTAAAAAAAATTATCTGAAATATTGTCAAGTTTTCTCTTTTTTTCGTATCCCTTTCAAAACTCCTAAATATCTCTCAAACTGATTTGATTTTTTTCAAAAAATTGTTATCGTGCTAAATCGAAAATGTTGTATTTCAAATCTTCTACATCCTTTTTCGTAATTTTAGAAATTTTTATGAATTTTTATAAATTTTTAAAATGTTTTTCAAGTTTCTCTTTTAGTTCGTTATTCGAAATGAAAAATCGTTAAAAATTTTCTCAGGAATATTACAAAAAAAAATTGTATACTTCTGAAACTTTTCAAAATTTGAATTTTCCGTAAATTTTGGGGAAATGGAAAAAATTATCCTGAAATCTTTCTGAGTTTTAACTTTTTTTGGTATCTTTGTGAAACTTCTAGATATCTTCTAAAATTTTCAAATATTGCTGAATTGAAAATTTTTGCTCTCAAATCTTTTACATTCTTCTTCGTAATTTTAGAAATGGTTTCAAGTTTTTATATTTTTTCTCAAGTTTTTCTTTTAGTTCGTTTTTCAAAATGATAAAGAAATAAAAATTTCCTAAGGAATATTTTTAAAAAATGTATTCGTTTGAAACCTTTAAAAATTCTTAAAATTCGAATTTTTCCTACAATTTTTGGATAATTTTCAAAAATTTAAAAAAATGCCCAAAAGTCTTTTAAAGTTTTCATTTATTTCTGTATTTTTTTAAGATTTTCGAATGCCCTCTAAAATTTTGAAATAATTCTGAATTGAAAATTTTTGCTTTCAAATCTTCCACATTCTCATTCGAAATTTTAGGAAATAATTAAAAATGTTTTGAAATCTTTTTAAAATTTCTTTTTAAATCTACTTTTTAGAATGTAAAATCATTAAAATTTTGCTCGAAAATATTAATTAATATTTTCATTCTCTTAAAAAATTTCGAAATTCTTGAAAGTAAAATTTTTTTTAAACTTTTGAAAAATCTTTCAAAATTAAAAAAAATATATCTGAAATATTGTCAAGTTTTCTCTTATTTTCGTATCCTTATCAGAACTCCTGAATATCCCTCAAACTGATTTGGTTTTTTCCAACAATTTTAAATCTTGTTAAATTGAAAATTTTTTCTTTCAAATCTTCTAAATTCTTTTTCGTAATTTTAAAAATCGTTTTAACATTTTAAAAGTTTTTCAAGTTTCTCTTTCAGTTCGTTATTCAAAATGAAAAATCATCAAAAATGTTCTCAGGAATATTACCAGAAAAAAATTTATTCTTTTGAAACTTTTCAAAATTCTTAAAATTCGAATTTTCCGTAATTTGTTGAAAAATTGAAAAAATTGCCCTAAAATCTTTCTGAGTTTTAATTTATTTTTGTATCTTTTTGAAACTTCTAGATATTTTCTAACATTTTGAAATACTGCTGAATTTAAAATTTTTGCTCTCAAATATTCTTCATTCTTTTTCGAAATTTCAGGGAATAATTTCAAATGTTTTGCAATCTTTCTAAAATTTCTCTTTATGTTCGTTTTTTAAAATAAAAAATTGTTTATTCTCTTGAAGACTTTTGAAATTGTCGGAAGTGAACATTTTTTTTAAACTTTTGAAAAATCTTTCAATGTTAGAAAAAAAGGACCTGAAATATTTTCAAGTTTTTTTTTTTTTTTGTATCCTTTTGATAACTTTTGAATATCTCTTAAAATTATTTGAATTTTCAAAAATTTTAAATCTTGCTAAATTGAAAATTTTTTCTTTCAAATCTTCTACATGCTTTTTTGGTAATTTTAAGAATCGTTTTAACTTTTTAAATGTTATTCAAGTTTCTCTTTCAGTTTTTTTTTAAATAAAATAGCTTTTACAATTTTCTCAGGAAGATTAAAAAAAATTATCCTTTCGAAACTTTTAAAAATTCTTAAAATTCGATTTTTTCCTAAATTTTGGAAAAAGCTTCAAAACTTGAAAAAATTACAATGGAATTTTTAAGTTTCCATTTATTTTTGTACCTTTTTGAAACTTCTAAATAGCTTTTAAACTCATTGGATTTTTTTTCTAAAATTTTGAAATCTTGCAATATTAAACATTTTTTCTTTCAACTGTTCTACATTCTTCTTTGAAATTTTAGGAAATGATATGTTTTCGAATATTTTTACATTTTCCCCTTAGATTTAATTTCAAAAATAAAAACTCATTAAGAATTTCCAAATATCTTTAATAATTTTGAAATATTGCTGAATTCAAAATTATTGCTTTCAAATCTTCTACACTCTTTTTCGTAATTTTAGAAATCGTTATAACTTCTTAAATGGTTTTCAAGTTTCTCTTTTAGTTCGTTATTCAAAATGAAAAATCTTCAAAAATATTCTCAGGAATATTACTGAAAAAAAATTTATTCTTTTGAAACTTTTAAAAATTCCTAAAATCCGAATTTTCCGTAATTTGTTGAAATATTGAAAAAATTACCCTGAAATCTTTCTGAGTTCTAATTTATGTTTGTATCTTTTTGAAACTTCTAGATATCTTCTAAAATTTTGAAATATTGCTTAATTGAAAATCTTCGCTCTCAAATCTTCTACATTCTTTTTCGAAATTTTAGGAAATAATTTGAAATGTTTTGCAATCTTTCTAAAATTTCTCTTTAGATTCGTTTTAAAAAATAAAAAATTGTTTATTCTCTTGAAGACTTTTGAAATTCTAAGTATCTCCTAAACTTATTTGATTTTTTCCAAGAATTTTAAATCTTGCAAAATTGAAATTTTTTTCTTTCAAATCTTCTACTTTCTTTTTCGTAATTTTAGAAATCGCTTTAACTTTTTGAATTTTATTCCAAATTACTCATTAATTCGTTTTTCAAAATGAAAAATTCTTCAGAATTTCCTTAGGAATATAAAAAAAATTGTGTTCTTTTGCAACTTTATAAAATTCTTAAAATTCGAATTTTTCCTAAATTTTCTAAAAATCTTTAATAATTGTAAAATGACCTGAAATATTTTCAAGCTTTAATTTATTTTTGTATCGTTTTGAAACTTCTAAATATCTTCAAAAATTTAGAAATATTACTGAATTGAAAATTTTTGCTCTCAAATCTTCTGCATTCTTTTTCGAAATTTTAGTAAATAATTTGAAATTTTTTAAAATCTTTCTGAAATTTCTTTTTTTTTTCGAATGAAAATTCGTGAAAATTTTGCTTAGGAATATTAAGTAATATTTTATTCTCTTGAAAACTTTTGAAATTCTTGAAAGTCCAAAATTTTTTTAAAACATTTGATAAATCTTTCAAAATTAGAAAAAAAATTTCCTCACATATTTTTAGGCATTCTTTTATTTTTGTATCCTTTTCAAATTTCGTGAATATCACTTAAACTTATTTGAATTTTCCAAAATTCTAAATCTTGCTAAATTGGAAAATTCTTCTTTCAAATCTTCTACATTCTTTTTCGTAATTTTAAAAATCGCTTTATCTTTTTGAATTTCGTTCGAAATTACTCATTTGGTTCGTTTTTCAAAATAACAAATTGTTCAAAATTTTCTTGGGAATATTTAAAAAAATTGTATTCTTTTGAAACTTTTTTAATTTCTTAAAATTCGAATTTTTCCTAAATTTGTGAGAAATCTTTAATAATTGAAAAAATCACCTGAAATATTTTCAAGTTTTAATTTATTTTTGTATCGTTTTGAAACTTCTAAATATCTTCCAAAATTTTGAAATATTGCTGAATTGTAAACTTTTGCTTTCAAATCTCCTGCATTCTTTTTCGAAATTTTAGTAAATAATTTGAAATTTTTCGGAATCTTTCTAAAATTTCTTTTAAAATTTCTTTCTTTTTTCGAATGAAAATTCGTGAAAATTTTGCTTAGGAATATTAAGTAATATCTTATTATCTTGAAAACTTTTGATATTCTTGAAAGTCCAAAATTTTTTTAAAACATTTGATGAATCTTTCAAAATTGGAAAAAAGATTCCCTCACACATTTTTAGGTTTTCTTTTATTATTGTATCCTTTTCAAAACTCTTAAATAACACTTAAACTTATTTGAATTTTCCAAAATTTTAAATCTTGCTAAATTGGAAAATTTTTCTTTCAAATCTGCTACATTCTTTTTTGGAATTTTGGAAATCGTTTTAACTTTTTAAATCTTATTCAAGTTCGTCTCCTATTTCGTTTTTTCTAAAAATAAAATAGCGTTCAATATTTTCTCAAGAATATTAAAAAAAAATTATCCTTTCGAAACTTTTAAAAATTCTTAAAATTCGATTTTTTCCTAAATTTTTGAAAAATCTTTAAAAATTACCCTGAAATCTTTTTAAGTTTTCATTTATTTTTGTATTCTTTTGAAATTTCTAAATATCTTTCAAACTCGTTTAATCTTTTTTCTAAAATTTTGAAAATTTGCAATGTTGAAAATTTTTTCTTTCAAATGTTCTACATTATTTTTCGAAATTTCAGGAAATTATATGAAATCTTTTTGAATCGTTTCCCACTTTCCCGTCAAATTTGATTTCAAAAATAAATTAATAATCAATAAATTAATCAAATCAAAAATAAAAACTCATTACAAATCTTCTTAGGAATCTTAGGAAAATTTCCTCGTTCTCTTCAAACCTTTCAAAATTCTTGAAAATATATAATAATAAAATAAAATGTTTTTCGAAAAATTATAAAAAAATAAGGTACCACATACTTTTCTTTTACAAGAATTTATCGATTTCTTTATTTTTTGAAAAAGTTATTTTTCAATTGTAGGACAATTATTTTGAATAACTTTAAATTTATTAATTGGCTTTATTAATTGATTTTTATTTGTTCTTTTTTTTTTATCAAATAAATTTAATTTGTCAAAGATTCTGAAACAAAAATTTTTTAACTTTAAAAAGTCGAATTTTCGTCGTAGAAACCTCCATAGCAACCTTTAAATAATTTTTAAAAACATGGCAAAAACAAGGAATCATTTTCTCACGAAAATTACGAAATTTTTAAATCAAGGTTTACAAAAATCTGTAAAAAAAGGGATTTTATGAACCACCCCAGTAAACATTGCACGAAATTCTCTGAAGTGAGATGATTATTGATGTGTGACAATAATTGGATAAATATCCGATAATTGAATACATTAAAAACCCTTCGAATTTCACCGCATTTTCAGAAATAATGATAAATGTTTACGACAGACTGATACGCAATTATGGGCCACAATTCACGAAATAACGAGCGTGTTCTGCTTGTTTCCAAGCGCTAATGGAGACAAGTTAGCCAACTTTAATCTTTACAAATGACCAGTTAATTCGGGATATAGTTAAACAAGTTTGCATTATATTTGAAATATTTACTGAAAATAAATAAATAAAAATTTTTATACAATTATTAATTGTTTTGAACTGAAAGCGCTCAGAATATAAAAAAAATGTATTGAACGATTTTCAATTGAAAATTTTCAACAAAATACATTAATTTTCTACCGAATGACTGAATATTCAATTTACTATAGGGGACTATTTTTTAACCAAAAATGGAATAGATACATTTTCTGATGAAAAAATTAATTGTAACAAAAAAAATCGAATTTGCAACACAAGAATTTGAGTTTTGGGTGTAGTTCCGAATAGCGCTACCCTGCGGGAAGTTTGTCATAACTACTTTGTTAACAATTTATTTTTTTTGTTCAATACTCATCATATTAGTTGAAATTTCAGCAGTTCATCTTTTTGGTTGGAAATGTGACCAATTTATTAAAAAATTGTTTTTTGTTTAAAATATTTTTTTTTAATTGAAAAATGTAACAATTTGGTTGAAAATTCATTGATTCTATCGAAAATTCATATTTTTAAGGATAATAAAAATCTTCGATATACAGGAAATTTCTATAATGGGCAATGCCACTGGACACTCTAAATAACTGTCAAAGATAATAAATTAAAAAAATTTCAATTTCAATTTGAAATCGCTTTATACCGTTTATTGAAGATTCTATGTACAAAAATTTAATAGATCAAATTCTGGTCTGTGAATATTAATGGTCAGATGAAATGAAAAATTAGGGAATATCGAGGAGAATTTTCAAAATAAAGTTTCAAGTTTTTTTCAGTTGCTTGGTAATTATATTTTTAGTTGAAAATTTTTTTATTTGGTTGAAAATTCAACTGTTTTGTGCAAAACTAAATTTTTATCAATAATTTATTTTGTTGTTGTTGAAAATTCCACTCTTCTTTGTGAATTTGTCTCCTTGGTTTGGAAATTAATTCTTTTGAGTTTTTTTTTGCAAAAAAATAATTTTTTAAACTTAAAATTCAACTATTCCAATTGATTTTCATAATTTTATTTGAAAATTTATTTTTTTGGTTGAAGTTTGAATTATTTGGATGAGAAATAATTTTTCAAATTGAAAATTCAAATACTTGGGTGAAAGTTGAATAATTAAAAAAAAAATTTTTGTTTCGGTTGAAAATTGAAATATTTCGTTAAGAATTCATATTTTCGGATTGTAAATTCAACTGTTTCACAGAAAAAATTTTTTTCTGAAATTTCAACAAAATCCATTATCTATTTTTCATCTTCTTGGTTAAGAAAGTGACTGTTTTGATCAAAATTCCTTTTTTTTTTGTTGAATTTGATTTTCATGAAAATTTAACTTTTTATTTCTTTTTGTTTGAAAATTAATCTTTTTTGTTGAGAATTTATCTTTTTGTTGAAAATTCAACTTTTTGGGCTAAAAATTCAACTGTTTTTAAAAAACAAGATTTTCTATCTCCATTCTAAGAGAAAATTGTTGAAAACAATAATAAATTGTTTAAACAATTTATGTAAAAATCTAACTATCAGTATAAAGTAATATCTTATGTAACCGAAACAATTTTTATTTTCAAAAAACGCAAAAAAATTATAATTAGCGCCAAAAACTCGCAAAACCCATTTTTTCCCTTATGAGGTTTTTTGAGCCCCTAAAAATCAGACTTTTGGGGGTGATATTTGGGAAGTAATATTTGATTTAGTTAATATTGAATATTTTGAATGAAATTTACGAAAAAATTCGAAAAAAAATGTTCTAATGCATTTTTGGACCACCCTACTCTGAAACCATTGGTGATAGCACTGCAAATTTTCTTTTTTGGCATTACGAACACATTAAAAAAATTTTCTTTAAATTTCTCACCATTGGGCAAATCGATTGAAACTTTTAAAATTTTTAATTTTTTGATTATGAAAATTTTCTTTTCAATTTTTTTTGTTTTTGGGTGGGGGTAAAGTTTATGGAAGTGAATTATCTGAGAAGAAAAAAAATACAAAAAAAATTTTTCGTTGAAATATAATATTTTGCAAAATGACGACATATCGAATTTGCTAATTTGAACCTAAAGTTACTAAACAAAATGTTTTTAAAGCTATTTTAAATTAGGTGGAAAAACACATTCAGATTCTCATAACAAATTAAAACAAAAAACATTTTCTTTGTAACTTCAGGTACAAATTAACAAAATTGCGTTTTTCGTCATTCTTTGAAATATTATATTTTTCTCAATTTTTTTCCATTTTCGGTTTCTTTATTTTCATAAATTTTACAAAAAAGAAATAGAAAAAAACATATATTTTCCAGACACAAAAAAAATAAAAATTTGAAAATTTTCAGTCGACTTGCCCAATGCTAAGAATTTTTCTTTTTTTTTTAAATTTTTCCGCTTAGTTCAAAGTTGATTTTTTTTTTGTTATGGAAAAGTCAACTATGATATTTTTAATTCAGAATTCATCTTGTTTATTAAAAAATTTCACAATTTGGTTAGAACGTCAATTTTTTTTGAAAATGCACCTTTTTTATTACAAAGTTATTTTTTTTTTTAAGATTCATCTCCTTGGTTGAAAATTTAACTATTCTGTTGAAAATTCGTTTTATTTTGGTTAAAAATCTATTTTTATTAGTTAAAAATGCCACTATTTGGTTGAAAAAATGTATCTTTTTTAGTTGAAAATTAAACTATTTGGTTGAAAATTCGTCTTTTTGAAAGAAAATTAATCTTCTTTGTTAAAAATCATCTTTTTGGTGGAAAATTTAACTGTTCTTTTGAATGTTGCACTCTTTTTTAAAAATTTATTTTTTTAGTATCAATTATTTTAGTTTAAAACTCCTCTATTTGGTCGAAAATCTAACTGTTTTGTTGACAACTGTTTTTTTTTTGTTCAGAATAAATTTGTTTGACTGAAATTTAAACTATCCCATTTTTATTCAAAAATTTAAATTTTTCAATCAAAATGGGTCTTTTCTAGTTGAATATTCAACTATTCGGTGGAAAATTGATGTATTTTGTTGGAAATTCATTTCATTTTCGTTAAAAAATCTTTGTTACTTAAAAATGCAACTATTTAGTTGGATTTTTTTTTTAGTTGGAAATTCATGTATTTTGTTGAAAATTCCTATTTTTGGTGGGATTTTTTTTGTTAGTTAAGAATTCAACTATTTGATTAAAATGGATCTTTTTTAGTTAGAAACTCAACTATTTCTTTGAAAATTCATGTATTTTGTTGAAAATCGTCTCCTTGGTTGGAAATTATTCTTCTTGGTTTAATAATCATCCTGCTGGCTGAAAATTCAACAGTTTGGTTGGATTTTGAACTCTTTTATCAAAAATTAATTTTTTTTTAAGATTAATCATTTTAGGTAAAAATATGTAATTTGTTGAAAATTCATATTTTCGGGTTGAGAATTCAACTGTTTTACAGGAAAAACTCTGGACTAAAAGTTCAACAAAATGCATCATCTTATTTTTCATTTTCTTGGTTGAAAAATGGACTATTTTGATCAAAATTCCTTTTTTTTTCTTGAAAATTTATTTTTTTTTTCATAAAAATTTAACTTTTCCTTTTTTTGGTTGAAAATTCATCTCTTTGGTTGAAAATTTAACCATTATCTTGAAAAATCGTTTTATTTTGGTGGAAAAGCTATCTTTATTAGTTAAAAATTCAAAAATATTTGGTTAAAAAAATGTACCCTTTTCAGTAAATAATTCAACTAATCGTTTGAAAATTCGTCTTTTTGGTAGAAAATTAATCTTTTTTGAAAAAAGTCATTTCTTTGGTTGAAAATTTACCTGTTCGGTTGAATGTTGAACTCTTTTCTAAAAATTAATTTTTTTTAAATCAATCATTTTAGTTTAAAACTCATCTACTTGGTTGAAAATCTAACTGGTCTGTTTGAAAACTTTTTTTTGTTCAGAATTGATTAGTTGAACTGAAATGTGAAAAATTCTATTGTTAGTTAAAAATTGAAATTCTTCAATTAAAATTGACCTTTTCTATCTAAATATTCAACTATTTGCTGGAAAATCAATGTATTTTGTGGAAAAATTTATTAAAATTTAATATTTATTAATATTTATTTATATATTATATTAATATATATATATATATATAATTAATATTAATATTTATAATTTAATAAAATTATTAAATCAAAAAATTTATTTAATTTTAGTTCTCAGTCTATCTTTGTTAGTTAAAAATTCAATTATTTGGTTGAAATTTTGTTTAGTCGAAAATTCATGCATTTTGTTGAAAATTCGCCTTTTTGGTTGAAAATTAATCTTCTTGCTATAATAATCATCATGATTATTATTATTATAATCATTTTGATTACAGAAAAAATTCTGCACTGAAAGTTCAACAAAATTATCTTTTTTTTTCATTTTCTTGGTTTGAAAAATTTACTATTTTGATCGAAATTACTTTTTATTCATAAAAATGTTACTTTTCCTTGTTTTGGTTGAAAATTAATTTTTTCTATTGATTATTTATCTTCTAGTTGAAAATTCAACTTCTTGGGTTGAAAATTCAACTGTCTTATGAAAAATGCGTTTTTCTATTTTAAAAGTTGAAGTATTTGGTTAAAAATTCAAGTATTTTATCAACATTCATTATTATTATTATTATTTTATTAAAAATTCACTTTTTTGTCGAAAAATTGACTGTTTTGTTGAAAATTCGTCCTTTTGGATAGAAAATTGTTGTTAAAAAATTAGCTGTCTTCTCAAAAGTTCAATTATTTGGTTGAAATTGTAACGGTTTATGGTTAAAGTTTTTTGTGATAATTTGACCATTTTGTTGTAAATTTTGTTTCAAGATTGAAAATATTTTTCCCTTGACCTTTGACATCTGAACTAAATATTTTGTATTTATGTAGACCTTTATAATCTTTATAATGTTCTTAAATTAAAAATTCACTTTTTGGTTGAAAATTCAACGCTTTGGTTAAATTTTGAAATTTTTCCTTGTGAATTCATTTTTTTTATGAAGATTAATCATTTCAGATAAAAAAATTTTCTATTCAGTTGAAAATTGAACTATTCAGCTGAGAATTCGTTTTTTTTAGGATTAATTTTCTTCTCTGAAAATTTAATAATTCCATTTTTGGTTTAAAATCAAGTATTTGGTTTAAAGATGAACTACTTGTAAAAAATGCAATTTTTCTTGCTTGAAGATTCATCACTTCATTTAAAAATTTAACTACTTGGTCGTAAATATTTTTTTTTAAGATTTATATTTTCGGGTTGAAAATTCAACTCTTTTGTAGAAAATTTGTCTTCTTGACTTGAAAATCAAACTATTTTATTCAAAATAAACTTTTTGTTAGAAATTCATATAATTTTGTTTGAAAATTAA
>CAKNXH010001763.1:0-14444 GCA_932178445.1 Andricus quercusramuli
TTTTTTAAGTGAAATTTAATTTTTTCACTCTGAAAATTTAACGTTTTTGTTGAAAATTCAACTGGTTGGTTAGAATTCAACTGCTTGATATAAAATAAAACTACGTGGTTGAAAATTCAACTCTTTTGTGATAAATTCAACTGTTTTTTAGAAAATTCGTCTTTTTTATTGAAATTTCAACGATTTGGTAAAAAATTCAACTACTTGCTTCAAAATTAAACAATTTGTCTAAAAATCCACTTTTTCGTTGAAAATTCATATTTCTTGTTAAAAAGTGAACTGCTTTAGTAGAAAATTAAAATTTTTGGTTAAAATTTAACTATTTTGCTGGAAATCCAACCAATCGGTGAAAAATTCAACTGCTTGGTATAAAATTAAAATATTCGTTTGAAAATTCATATTTTTTGTTGAAAATTCACATTTTTTTGTTTTGAAAAGTGAATTTCTTCAGTAGGAAATTAAAATTGTTGGATAAAAATTGAACGATTTTTCTAAAAATCCGATCGACTGATGGAAAATTCAACTACTTGTTTCAAAATTGAACTATTTGGCTGAAAACTAACTTTTTTGTTAAAAATTCATATTTTTTGTTGAAAAGTAAACCCACTTTGGTAGAAAATTAAAATTCTTGGATAAAAATTGAACTATTTATTTTAAAAATAAACTACTAATTCTGTTGGAAATTCATTTTTCTTTTTTGAAAATTAATTTCTTTAATTTGAAAATTTAACTTTTTTGTAGAAAATTCGTCTTTTTATTGAAATTTCAACAATTTGGTTGAAAATTCAACTACTGGCTTCAAAATTAGACTATTTGGCTAAAAATTACACTTTTGTTGTTGAATATTCATATTTTTAAAAATGTTTTCATAATAATCTTAATGTTTTTGAAGCATATTTTTCGTTGAAGAGTGAACTTGTTTGAAAAAAAAAATACTTTTTGGATGAAAATTAAAACATTTATTTGGAAATTTATCTCATAATTCTGTTAAAAATTTGTTTTTTTGTTAAAAATTAATTTTGTTTGTTGAAAATTCATATTTTTTGTGAAAAAATAAACTACTTTGGTGGAGAATTAATCTTTTTGGATAAAAATTGAACTATTTATTTCAAAAATTAACTGGTTAATTCTGTTGAAAATTCCTCTTTGTTTTTAGCTCGAAATTAATTCTTTTCAACTGAAAATTTAATAATTTTGCTGAAAATTCAACTATTTATTTGATTGAAATTCAACTGCTTGGTTAAAAATTAAACTATTCGTTTGAAAACTCAACTGTTTTGTAGAAAATTCGTCCTCTTAATTGAAATTTCAACAATTTGTTAGAAAATTCATATTTTTTGTTGAAAATTCATATTTTTTGTTGAAAATTCATCTTTTTTTGTTGAAAAGTGGATGGCTTTAGTAGGAAATTAAAATTGCTGGATAAAAATTAAACTATTTTGCTGAAAATTCAACCGATTGGTGGAAAATTCAACTGTTTTGTAGAAACATAATTTTTTCATTGAAATTTCAACAATTTGGTTGAAAAATTTAGCTTCTTGCTTCAAAATTAATATTTTCTGATGAAAATTGAATTTTTTTTTTTGAAAATTTAACAGATTGGTATAAAATTTAACTATATATTTCAAAAATTAAATGGTTGATTCTGTTGAAAATTCCTTTTCGTTTTTAGTTGAAAATTAATTCTTTCCAACTGAAAATTTAATTATTTTGCTGAAAATTCAAATATTTAATTGAATAAAATTCAACTGCTTGGTATAAAATTGAACTATTTGGTTGAAAATTCAACTTTTATGTAAAAAATTCAACTGTTTCGTAGAAAATTCGTCTTTGTCATTGAAATTTCAACAATTTGGTGAAAAATTCAACTACTTGATTCAAAATTAAACAATTTGGCTAAAAATCAACTTGGTATAAAATTAAACTATTCATTTGAAGATTCATATTTTTTGTTGAAAATTCATATTTTTTGTTGAAAATTCACATTTTTTTGTTTTGAAAAGTAAATTGCTTTAGTAGGCAATTAAAATTGTTGGATAAAAATTAAAAAATTTTCCAGAAAATCCAACCGATTGGTAGAAAATTCTACTACTTGTTTCAAAGTTGAACTATTTGACTAAAAATTTAGTTTCTTGTTGAAAATTCATATTTTTTGTTGAAAATTAATTTTTGTTGTTGAAAATACATATTTTTTGTTGTAAAGTGAATTGCTTTAGTAGGAAATTCAAATTGTTGGATAAAAATTCAACTATTTTGCTGAAAATTCAACTGTTTTGTAGAAAATTCAACGATTTTGTAGAAAATTGTTCTGTTTTATTGAAAATTCAACTGTTTTGTAGAAACATCATTTTTTAATTAAAATTTCAACAATTTGGTTCAAAAATATATCTACTTGCTTCAAAATTAAACTTTTCGGATGGAAATTGAATCATTTATTTGAAACTATTCGGTGGAACATTGAACTCTTTTGTTGGAACCTTATGTTCTTGGCTCAAAAATTTAACATTTTTTATTAAATTGTTTTCTCTTTATTGATTAAAAATCTTTCAAGGTGAAATTTTTGGTCTTTTTTTTTGAAAATATAGTCTTGAGTGAAATTTTTTTCGAAAAATTAGAAAAAAAGTGCGAATAGTGTCCTGAATCCAAGGCCTGCATTCGCATTCGCGAAGATCTCCTGACCTTGGAAGACAAGTACATTTTATTTTCCGCGTTAGTGCGTGAATTCCTGCACAATGTCAGATCGCAACCAGAGTACCCGAGTGAGTCCAGGTGCACAGGTGCTTTCCAAGCGTCCGGGAGCATTTCGTGCATTTCTGGTCCAATTTATAATTAAAATTTTTTTTTAAATGCGATGAAGTTCGTTTTTTGTTATATTTTAGTACCAATTTTGTGTGTGTCAACCCGAAATCAAAAATCTGATCTAGATTCTCCAGAAAATATTAGTTTGTGGAGGAATTTCAGAGTTTTACTCTCCCAATTTAATTGTGAGTATAAGATACATTATAGTAATGCAAGTTTTAACAATAATTTTTTTTAATTTCTGAATTTTTAAAAAATAAGAAAAATGTGGTTGTAGAACCAACAATTTTTAGAGAAAATGTCCCTTTTTTGACAGTGAATGTTAATTTAAAAATATTTTTCAAATTTCATACTCTTTGAGGAAAGTGTAAAAATAATTATTAAGTATTTATAAATTTGGTAATTTTCAATTGATTGTGTGGGTCCAATATTTTTATGATTAGTTGAATATAATCGTTTGAAACTTATTATTTATCATATATCACAAATTATGATTTTTAAATTATTTCATTTTTTTTATAAAGAAAAAGAAGTGAATTTTGTTTGCTAACATGTGATGTGATGTTGTATGGTTTATAGTGGAAGATTTACTTTTCTTTGAGATTAAATGCTTCGATACCGGTTTTGTTTGCGAATAACAGGTTTCGATTTTTCAATGCACTCGATTTAAATAAGAGAGGAGATAGTAATAATTTCTTCCATTTGTGCTCACTTTCTACTGAACTTGATACAATTTCAATTCCATTTACCCATTTTTGCTAGATGAATCTAAAATCACTTCAAATAGTTATAATTTTCATCTGAAAAAAAAAATTTTTCTGAAAAAGAATTTTCTTAAATAAAGAACCTTGCTCTTCTTCAATCAAGCACATTTTTTTGAGAAAAAAAACATTTTTTTGATCAAAAATAATATGTTTTTTTTTCATTTTGAACAAAATATTAGAATTTTCACTCGCACAAAATTTTTTATCAAAGGACAAGAATTCTTAACCAAAAAAAGACTAATTTTAAACAACAATCGAAAAGCATGAATTTAAGAAAAAAATGAATTTTCAAGAAAATATTAAACTAAAAAAAAAAACAGTCAATCGATCAACGAAACATTTGAATATTCAACCTGAAAATATTAATTTTCAACCAAAAAGGAAAAATTTTCAACAAAAAAAAATTTCTTTTTGAACTGACAGTAGCATTAATAACAGAATAGTTGAACTTTTGAACGAATAGTTACATTTGCAAGCTAAAAAGTTGAATTTCTTAAAACAAAGTTTAATTTTCAACAAAAAAGGTTATTTTCAATCAAGAAAGATGATTTTTCTACCTATGAAGAGTAATTTCTCATCCAAAAAGATGAAGTTTTGAAAAAATAGTTTAATTTTTAACAAAATAATTTAATTTTTCACGAAATTATTTGATTCTTGGCAAAATAGTTAAACTTTTAAGCAAATAGTTCAATTTTTAACCAAAAAATCAAATTTTTAACATACGAAGATTAACTTTCAACCAAAGAAGACAAATTTTTTAACAACAAAAATATTACTTTCCAAACGTCAAAAAAAGGACGAATTTGTAACAAAATAGTTGAATTTTTAACATACAAAGTTTAATTTTCAAACACAAGAGAAAAAATTTCAAAACCAAAAAAATTGCTTCTTAAAAAACAGTTGCATTAATAACCAAAAAGTTGAACATTCACACAGAAAAAAGAAATGTTCAAAAAATTAATCAAACGAATTTTTTAGAAGACTGTGGAATTTTCAACAAAAGAGGACATTTTCAAACAATAAAGATGACTTTTCAATCAAAAAGTGAAATTTTCAATCCAAAAGAATGAATTTTTCAAAACAAATATTTCAATTTTCATCCAAACGATTAAACTTTTATCAAAATAGTTACAGTTTTAACCAAATAGTTGAATTTTTAACGTGCAAAGATTAATGTTCGAACAAAAAAGAAAAATTTTCGAAAAAAAGCTTGTCAAACAAACAGTTGCATTTATAAACAAATAGATAAACTTTTAAACTGAAAAAAAAAATTTTCAAAAAATTAATCAAACTTTTGAACAAATAGTTGCATTTTCAAGCCAAAAAGACAATTTTTTAGAAAACCGTTAAATTTTCGACAAAAAGGGCATTTTGAACCAAGAAAGCTGACATTTCAACCAAAGAGAGGAATTTTCACAAAATAAATAAATTTTTAACATAATAGTTGCATTTTTAAACCAAAAAGACGATTTTTTTAGAAGACAGTTGAATTTCCAACAAAACAGGAAATTTTCAAACAAGACAGATGACTTTTCTACCAAAAAACATGTTTTTTAATCAAAATGTCGAATTCTTAACAAAATAGTTGAATTTAAAACCAAAAAAGATTTTCTGCCAAAAGAGATTCATTTTCAGACAAAAATAACGAATTTTTAACAACAATATTAATTTTTAACCAAACAGTCGCATGAACAACCACATAGTTGGATTTCGAAACAAAAACAAATTGATTTTTAACAAAATGGTTGAAATTTTGAACAAATAGTCACATTTTTAAACCAAAAAGACGAATTTCTAACCAAAAACATGAATGATTAATCCAAAAGAACGAATTTTTAACAAAAATGATTGAATTTTCAACAGAATAATTAAATTTTCAACAAAATGAAAATTGGAATTTTCAACTTAAAAAAACAGTTTTGCAGCTAAAAATTAAATCTTTAAATTGAAGGACGATAAGAAAAGACGAAAAAGATGAATCATTTACAAAAAGTTGAATTGTTTACCCAAAAATATGAATTTTTAAACAATTAGTTAAATTTCCAACTAAAAAAGATCAATTCAAAATATCAATTTTCAACCAAAGACGGAAAAATTCTGGAAAAATTTAATTAAAATTAAAGCGTAATAAATGCATTAAAAAAAAAATTCAACAAAATAGTTACATTTTTAACTAAAATGACAAATCTT
Organism: Andricus quercusramuli; assembly: GCA_932178445.1. Taxonomy (NCBI): domain Eukaryota; kingdom Metazoa; phylum Arthropoda; class Insecta; order Hymenoptera; family Cynipidae; genus Andricus; species Andricus quercusramuli. The sequence goes on from CAKNXH010001763.1 coordinate 5,754, forward strand.
AATTCAGAAAAAAAAATTTCTAAGACGATTAATTTTCTACCAAAAAAGATGAATTTTCAACAAAAGGTATTTTCAACCAGAAAGGTAGCAGTTAAATTTCTAAAAAATTCACATTTTTGTCCACTTTTCACTTCGAGTGAAGTACTAAATTACAGCAATTTAACAAAAATAATTATTTAAAAAACTATTATTGTTTATAACTTTCTTCTCTCATAGTAATCCAGATAGTTACTGAGGTAATAATGAATGCAGTTGAACAAGCATCATTGTTTAAACAAATTATTATTGTTTATAACTATCTTCGCATATAGTATAATTCTAAATAGCTGTATTTTTTCTGGACTTTTCACATTTTTGTCCACTTTTTACTTAGTGAGATAATAATTTATACAAGTTGACAATCATAATTTTTTAATCATTGAATTATTACTTTTAACTATCTTGAATTATTTTTAATTGAAGGGATTCGTATAGAACAATTTTAAATTATATCCTAAAAATGATACATCCATAATTAAATAAATCTTGAGTGAAATTTATAAATTTAATAGTTTAAAATTAATAACGCAATGAAAAAGACAATGAAGAAAAAAAAAACATTCTTTTCGGCAACTTGAAGTACAAATTAACAAAATACCCAAAACAATTCAAACATTTCTTTTCTATACATACAAAATTTGAAAAATTAAAAATTTTAAAATTTTAAATCGATTTATTTTTCAATAGAGAAAACATTTAAGTTGTAAAGAATTTCTTTCCCAAAGAAATAAGCCATAATTTATTGAAATTTATTATTTTCTTTTTCAAATGGGCAAAATAGTAACAACAAATTCGATTGCGAAAACATTTATCGAATAGATGTATTTTAGTACATTTTAAAATGTCATTCAAAATAATATTTTTTATGTAAAACCTCATTAATAATATTATTTTGTTTCCTAAAGTCATAGAAAATCTATTTTTTTTAATATCTGATTTTGGGCACAACTAAAAGGAATAAAAAATCATTCTTATGAAAAATTTCGACCAAAAAAGAGGAGTTTTCAAAAAGTAGGATTTACCAAAATAATTACATTTTCAACCAAATAATAAAAATTTCAACAAAACGAGATGAATTTTGAACGAAAAATATATTAATAGACTTTTCAATCAAAAAATGAACATTTAACCAAAAATAATGGAAAAAAGAAGAATTATCGGGAAAAAGTGAAAAAATAAGGATAGGGGGAAGAGTGAGAAGTCTGCAAATTTCGATTACCAGATTATTAATTCAACATTTATTCTGTATAGTATAAATGATTAGGAAAATATAGAGGCATGCGACTTTCTCTTTTTTCAATAAAAAATTTATTTTATAGCTCGGCCAGGAAGAAAGGAACAAATTCTTCAAGATGCACGAAATGCTCAACGAGTGCAAGATCGGATTCCGGATTATGTGCCATTTCCGTGTGATATAAGGGGTAAAAAACGCGATGCGTATAATTTCAATCATTTTATGCTAATTGGAAAATTAGTAGAGCAGAATTAATACTGCATTTAATATACTTTCATTCTCTTAATCACCTTTTACTTTCATTATAACATTTTGTAATATTTTCCATAGATTTTCATAGAAAATTTATTTGTTCATACAATATTTTAACATTTTAGATAATTTTCATCTCAGGGATCACACAGTGGTCCAGCTGTTCAATTTAGGTGAAATAGGGAAATTTTCAATCGAAAAAAGGGACTTTTTCTAAAAAGGAAATTTTTTGTTTTGAAAATACCAGCGATTTTTGAATTAAAATATAAAATTTTTGTATTCTATGGAATCTACGAAATAATAAAAAAATATATATGTAAATAAATAATATATTTGATATAATTATGAATAAATAATAAATAAATCTACTGATATAATATAAATGAAAAGAAGGGAGAATATTTTGGATAATTGATGAAAATCAAAACGTCATTTTTTGTTAAACAATTTTAATTTCGAGCGAAAAACGCTAATATAACCTGATGTTATTCAAAGTTATCAATTTAATTTTTATTTAAAATAACCGATTTTCGGTGAAAAGCGCTAATAGAAAATAACAAAAAATTGTTTCAGATTGTGTAAATCCTCTTCTGAAAACGCAAACATGACCTACAATTGTTAAAAATTCGTTTTTAATAATTAATTGCTGATATATTTATTAATTAATGAATAATTATTATTTTAATTTTAATTATTTTTATTAAAAGTACCTATTTCCCGTATAAATTGCCTGTAGAAGGCAACATTTATTTTTATTTTCAAAAAAATTTCTTGTGGAAAATGTTGTCATAACCTCAAATTGTTCCAAAATTGGAAATCTTCTTGGAAATCTAATGATTTCTACAAAAAAAAAAACGATTTGCGATGCGAAAGTGCAACATAACCTACAATCGTTGAAAAGTTGTGAATCTTCATTGAAATGTTTGAAATATACAATAATATTTTTTAAAAATTAAAAATACCATTTTACAACGAAAAATGCAAAATATATCCTAAAATTTCTAAAGATTCTAGATCTTGTTCAAATTATATTGACTTTTGTTCAAAACTACAAATTTTTTATATAAAACACCAAATTAACCTAAAATTATTCAAAACTTATAAATATGCATTGAAATCTTAGGATTTTATATTAAAAATACCGATTTTCGGTGTAAAATGCTATCATGACCTAAAACTGTTTAAAATTTGCGAATCTTTGGAATGTTTGAAATATAATTTATTTTTAATGTACAAATCTCCGAAGTAAAGCACTAACACAATTTTAAGTTGTTCAACATAATAGTTTAATTCTTGAATTCGAAAAATTGACAATGTGTACGATGTCGTATACGACATCGTACACGACATCGTATGCAACGTCGTATATGACATTGTATACGAAGTCGTGATTTGAGGTCGTATACAAATCGTGAACGACGTCGTAAACGGTATCGTATACGACATCGTACACGGCATCGTACACGGCATCATATACGACATCGTATACGGAATCGTATACGACATCGTATCCGACATCGTATACGGCATCGTGTACGACATCGTATACGGAATCCTGTACGACATCGTATACGGCATCGTATGCGGCATCGTATACGACATCGTATACGTCATCGAATACTATGCCAAATTACAATTTTTTATACCATGTCATATACGACGTTGTATACGACGATATATACGATATCGTATGCGACATCGTATACGGCGTCGTTAGCAACGTCGTATATAATATCGTGATTTGGGATAGTATACGATGACGTATACGATGCCGTTCACGATGTCGTTTACGATTTGTAGAAATAAATGTGCCTCTCTGATACACATCTGTTATGAATGATATTAGTTGCTACCTATTAATTTCATTTGCATCATTTAATTGTTGTTAATTAACTAATTTCTACAAATCGTGAGCGACATCGTGAACTGCATCGTATACGACATCGTAAGCGGCATCGTACACGACATCATACTAACCCAAATAACGACTTCGCATACGATGTCGTATACGACGTTGTATACACTATCGTAGTTCAAAAAATATTTACAATTCTAGGTTATGGTAGCATTCTGCACCTAAAATAAGTATTTTTAGTATAAAATCATTTCATTTCAATTAAGATCCATACGTTTTGAACAATTCTAGGTTAAGTTAACGTTTTACATCGAAAATTGGTAGTTTCAAACGAAAATCAATATAATTTTAATAATAATTATAATCTCTTAACAATTTTGGATGTTGTTAGTCTTTTTTGTCGGAAATTGGTATTTTTAATTAAGAAAAATTATATTTCATAGATTTCAGTGAAGATACAAAACTTTTAATAAATTTAAGTTATATCCATTTTGAAAAATATGACGTCGTATATGATGTGGTATGAGACAATGTATATACGACGTCGTTATTTGGGTTAGTATGATGTCGAGTACAATGCCGTTTACGACGTCGTATAAGATGCCGTTTACGATGTCGTATACGATGCCGTTTACGATGTCGCTCACGATTTGTAGAAATTTGTTAATTAAGAAAATTGAAATGATGCAAATGATATTAATATGTAGCAAATAATATCATTTAGAACAGATATGCATCAGAGAAGCACATTGATTTCTACAAATCGTAAACGACATCGTATACGGCATCGTATACGACTTCGTATTTTTCAATAGGGATATAACTCAAATTTATACATAAAAAGTGTTTTATCTTCATTGAAATGTATAAAATATAATTTTTTTAAATTATAAATACCAATTTTCAACGAAAAACACTAGCAAAATCTAAAATTGTTAAGAGATTCTAATACTTGATAAAATTACATTGATTTTTATTTTAAACTACCAATTTTTGATGTTGAACCCTGACTTAACCTAAAATTTTTTAAAACTTATATAATTCTGAAATTTGAAATCTAGTAATTCATCATTAAAAATACCCATTTCCGGTAATTTTGATGATAATTTTTGTTTAAAAATGCTAACTTCCGATGAAGAAGTACTGATACAACCTACAAATTTTAAACATTTGATGCCCTTTTTGAAAGGTATGATGTAATTTATGATTTTATATTCAAATTATTCAGAATTAAATAATAATTTTTCAGTTTAATATTTCAATAATTAAAAAAAACTGAAGTCTTCTTCGAAACTTTCCGATTTTATACACATTCAAATTTTTTATAAAAATACCTATGTATTTCTTGCGAAAAGCAATCACATAACCCATATGTAATATTTTCAACAATTTATTAGACATTTCGAAAGTTTTTATTTAAACGGCTAAGAATAATTAAAAATAACAAATCTAAAACTAAAAAACCTGCTGATTATGGTAATCAATTTTAGAAAAGAAAAGTGAGCGTAAATCATAAAAAAATAGTAGGATCATATTTTTCATTCAAATGTAGTTATTGGCTTATTTATGTTTTTTCTTCCGCTTTAAGAAAGCAAGAAATATTCTTCACAATCCCATTTCTCACGTTTTTATTAAAGATTATTTGGCAGCTTGTTTAATTCAAAAAATGAGCAACTAAAAATTATTGAACTTATTATGTCTGAATTCAATAATTTCCATAAAAAACGTGACGAATATAATACTTTTTTGTATTTCTTTTTATATTTTCTTCCACCTCCCCTACCCTGTTTTCCACTTCCATGATTTCACTTTTCCTTCCCTACTTAACATTCCCCTTGTTCCACTCCCCTTATTTCCCCTTACTTCCCATGCTTCCCCTCCTTCGTCAATCTTCGTTTTCCTTGTATTGCTTTACTCCTATTTCCCCTCACTCCCCTTCCCAAAATTTCCCTTCACTTCCTCTACTTCCCCTCTCATCATTTCCACTCACTTCCTCACCTCTCCTCTCATTCGTCCTCCCATCCTCTACTTCCTCACCCCTGCTTCCTCACCGTTAATGGCTCCCTGTCATTCCCCCTCCTTTCACTTCCCCTACTTCCCCTGTCTTCATTTCCGATCACTTATTCTACTTCCCCTCCCGTCATTTCCCATCACTTCCCCTACTTCCGCGCCCGTCATTTTCGCTCACTTCCCTTCACGCTTCCTCCCATCATTTTCCTGCACTCACCCTCCCTTCACTTCCTCACTCCTCCATTTTCCTCCGTTCACTTCCCCTACTTTTCCTTTCCTAATCCCTCAATTTCCCTCCTTCACCAACCTTTATTTCCCTTAACTTTCTTTCTCATAATTCCCCCTCACTCTCCAACTCCTTATTTTCCCTCACTGCCTCTTCTTCCTATTTCATCAATTCTAGTTATTCACTCAACTTCCCCTCCCTTCACTTCCCAAACTTCCCCTCCATCATGTCCACTCACAACATATCTGATATTTCCTCCCATCCACTACTCCCTCACCCCTGCTTCCTTACCGCTACTTCTACTCCCCTGATTTTCCCTCCTTTCATTTCCTCTACCTACTCTCTCCTCTTTTCCTCTCACTTATTCTACTCTCCCTTCCGTCATTTTCCATAATTTTCCCCACATTCCCGCCCATAATTTTTGTCACTTTCCTTCATTTTACCTCCCATTATTTCCCTTCTCTTACCTTCCCTTCACTTACCCTCCCTTCACTCCCTCTACCCTCAATTTTTCTCCTTTGTGTTCCACTACTTTCCATTTACTAATCCCTCCATTCCCCTACTACCCCACCTTCATTTTCGCTAACTGTCCTACCATTCACTTCCACTAACCTTTACTTCTCCTACCCGTTACTTCTCCTACCCTTTACTTCCCCTACCCTCAGCTTCCTCTCCCTCACTTCGCTCCGCCTGATTTCACTTCATCTAACGTAATTTCCCTTGACATCACTACCACTTATGTACCATCATTCCTCTTCCCTACTTCCTCATCCCTCATTTTCCCGCTTTCAATTACCTTACTTCCCCTCGATTCCCCTACTTCCTCTCTCATCATTCTCCCTCACTTCTTCCCCTCTCATTTCCCTTCTTTTTTAATCCCATCATTTCCTTTTACTACCTCTAGCTTTCACTTCCTCGTCTGACTTTGCCTTTCCTCATTTCCCTCCATTTCTCCTAACATCATTCCGTCTCATTTCACCACTACTTATTCCCCCTTCTTTTCCTGCCATCATTCATCCTACTTAGCCTTCTCTCATGTCCTCTCACTTCCTCTCCCCATATTTTCCCTCCCCTTATTTCCTCTCACTTCCCATGCTTTCCCTTTCTTCATTATCCATCACTTCCCCTCTTACCCTCCTTGCCCCTCATTACCCTTCCCCTCTTCTACTTCCCCTTTTCTTATTTTCCTGACACTTGCTCTACATACCCTCACTTTCCTTCTATTCATTTCCCCTGACTTTCTAGACTAAGCTACCCCTTATTTTTCCTTATTTCCCCTACTACCTCTTCCATAATTTCCCTTTACTTCCCAAACATAATTTCCCCTCACCTTACTACCTCTAATTTCCCCTACCTACCCTACCCTTCCCTCATTTCCCATCTCTTCCCCTACTTCCTCTCTCCTCGTTTCCCCTCACCACACCTCTAAAATTCACCACCACTAATTTCTTTTCACTTCCTCTACTTCTTTTCTCTTCATTTTTCCTTACTTATTCTACTTACCCTCCCACCATTACCCCTCACTTCCCCTTCTTGAAAAAAAGTACAAAGGAAAAGATGGGCAAGACTCTGAAATATAGGGATTATAGAGAAAAAATAGGGGATTAGGGGAATAGGGGATTAACTGTGATCCCTGTAGTCGGAACGTAAAATATTTCTATTCTATAAATCAAGAAAAGTGTATATATTTTAAAAATAAAATAAAACTTCTTTAAAGGTGGAAGATCTAGAATTGTACCAAATAGTGTCCACAAACTGAGACCAGGGGACATTGACGTAGTCGCGTCTTTAGGCGATTCCTTAACTGCCGGATTTGGAGCTTTCGCGACACGACTTATGGGATTATTTATCGAAAGTAGAGGTGTCACCGCTACTGGAGGTGGTCAAGGAAATTGGCGTGAATTTCTAACAATTCCCAATATTCTCAAGGTTTATTACTGTTCAATTGTATATAAGTAATTTCTTAATTCATTCATCCACTTTTTCCAGGTTAAAAATCCTATGATTCCGCTCGCTTTTTACGTGCTTTTTTCCTTGCGACTTTCTCGATTATGCCAATTCATCAGTTTATTAGTAAATGTCTTGCTTCCGGCAATTTTTTTCAATTTTTCAAAAATTAAAATTGACTGTTAATTCATTCAAATCAACCTAAACTATTAATTTTTACATAAAAAATTTTCATTTTTTTTAGTTTGATTATTAATTTATATTTTTATTGTTATAATTTTCATATGCGATCAAAATAAAATATAATAGTAGGGGACGGTGGGGAGTTGTGGGCCCTGGGGAGTCATGGGCCACCTTAATCTCCGCCATGCTGTGGGTGGTAGGACTGCTTTAACCACTGCCAAAAGATTCTCTTTGTGTGAGCTAACTTTGTGAACTCGACTCATAGTCTCAACACGCGTAGTTAGTATTTTGACATTGTTGATTAAAGAAATCAAAATAAAAGTTTTTGTACAACTCGAGTGGTTGATATTCGAGGTCCCGTTCTACGTCAGATTTCAAAGGCACGTTATTGCAAAATATTCCTTGAGCAATAAGCTTTAAATTCAATCAAACAATTTCGATAAAACATTTATTGTGTGTATGGCGATTCGGTCATTTCGTAAATGTCGGCTGTGGGGAGTTGTGGTCCACCGTTAGTGGGGAGTCGTGGGCCAAACGTTCTTAATGCGTATTTCAATTTTTTAAGTGAAACTTCTTTTCTCTTGTTCTGAAAAGACTTTTGTATTATCTGGAAGGGCACAATGCCAAAGATTTTAAATCGGAACAACACAGTTCACTGCAACATGTGCGATCGTGCTGTGCACTTGAAATGTGCCAACATGAGGACCGGATATTACACTTGCATACATTGTGAATCAGAATAATTTTTTTAAATCTTTTCAAAATCAATAATTTTTATTTACTGCAACTTTAATAAACATAAACTACTGGAATATGCCATTTTCTTTAATTTTTTGTCATGGCCCACAACTCCCCACCAAAATCACAAATATCGATTTTTATAAGATTTACGTCATCCTAAATATTTCTCGCGCATTAACGAATTTTATTAATTGTTGTCTCCAG
>CAKNXH010001763.1:19444-37100 GCA_932178445.1 Andricus quercusramuli
GTTTTGTTGAAAATTCATATTTTTGGGTTGAAAAATCAAGTATCTTTGTAGAAATTAAATTCTTGTTTAAAATTCATATTTCAATGTTGAATAGTAAAACTAAAATCTTTTTTTGGATGAGAATTCAAATTTTTTTCAAAATTTCATTATTTGTTTTGAAAATTCAACTATTTAGTAGAAATTACACTCTTCTTGTATCAAAATGCAACTATTTCGTTGAAGATTCAATCATTCTTTTAGTTGAAAAATTTAACTGTTTTGTTGAAAATTCAATTATCTTCGAAGAAAATTGACTTCTTATTCAAAACTCATATTTATATGTTGAAAAGTCAAATTAAAATCTTTTTTGGATGAAAATTCAATTTTTTCAAATTTGTCTTATTTATTCAAAAATTCACCCGTTTTAGTAGAAATTCCATCAATCTTTGATGAAAATGGAACGGCTTGTTTGAAAATTAATCTTATTTGCTTGATTATTACAATAATTTTTATAATTTTTATAAATTATAATTATTATAATAATTATTATTATATAATTATTTAAATATTTGAATATTATTATAATTATTATAATAATACTATTTTAGTTTAAAATTTTGGTTAAACGACTTTGTTGAGGAATAACTTTTTCGTTGAAGATTCATTATTTCTAGTTAAAAATTCATTTCCTTGGTTGAAAGTTGAACAATTTTGTTGAAAAGTGATCTTTTTTAACTGAAAATTCACATGTGTGTGTACAAGCTGAACTACTTCGTTGAAAATTTTTTTTTTTTTTTTTTTTTTGAAAGATCTTTTATCGCTTTGGTTGAAAATTGACCTACTTTTGTTGAAAATTAATTTTTTTGCTGAAAATTCATATTTTCTGATTGCAAATTCAATTTTACATAAAAAACTCGTATTTTGGCTTGAAGTGACTGAAAAATCTTTATTTGTGAAAAACTCATCTTAGTGATTTAAAAATTTTTAAATTCATTTTCTAAACGAAATTTCATATTTTTTGGTTGAAATATCAACTATTGCACTTTTTTGTTAAAAATTCATGTTTTTAGGTACTTCAAGATTGTATGCAACTTGAAACCAACCGGGTGACTGCAGCCCGGAATACAGTGATAGCTGGCGCGGTGCATTTCACAGGCGCAAAAAGGCGCCAAATTTTCAATTACAAAAAAAAACATCAACAAAAACATTTTTTCGGAAAAAACGCTTTGGTACCACGAGTAAAATTGCCTTCAGATTATGTAGTTTGAATATTACATTAAACAATGCATCCTTGTAGACGTATTTTGGATGGGGCGAAAACCCGAGTCTTTTGAAAGACCTTAAATCTTCAAAAATTGCAAAATTTTACAGAGAAATATTTCAAACTCAACATAAAAAGAATAAAAAATCGAATTGGAAGACATTAAATTGTACAATTTTAAACATTCGAATCATCTATAGCAATTTTTTTTGTATTTTTTCAATTTTTGATTTTCAATGTGATATTTGAATATTGTCCGATTTTTAGTTGAAGATGAGAAGAAAAAGGTCATTTAAATTTGAAAAATATTTTATTGTGATATTTTAGGAAAACATAAATAATAATTTTAAATAAAGTGTCAAAAATTAAATTAAGAAGTTAATTGAATAATTTCTTCAATTTTAAAATGTAACAATTTTAAAATTCTGAATTTTATGTTGAACCTTAAAATTCTCAATTTTTCCCTTAATGTCATTTCAGAAGCTTTGACTTTGAAACATTTAATTTAGTTTTCAATTTAAAACTGTCAAATTTTAATCATTTCGAATTAAAAATTATTTAATTTCAAACCTTAAAAAATTTTAATTATCCAATTTCGAAAGCTTCTAATCAGAAGTAATGAAATTCTAATTCCTTTGAATTATAAGTAATCCAATTTCTCAATTCGAATATGAAATTATTCAATTTTTAAATTTTTGGAATTGTCCTATTTTCGAAATTTCTATCTGAAACTATTCGATTTCGAGATCATTCAGTTCAAAATAAAACTATCAAATTTTGAACACTTCAACTCAGAAATTATAGAATTTGAATTCTTTTATAATAAAATTGTCCAATTGTTTTAATTCTAGTATAAAATTCTTCATTTATCAGGAATTCTAATTAAGAAATTGTTCAATTTTAAACACTTTCAGATGTAAGTTCAATTTCTTTTCATTCCATTAAAAATATTATCCTTTTTTCCAAATTATTCCCAATCCAAAATTGTTTGATTAATTTCCAAAAGATCTCAATTAGAAATGATTAATTACCCATTATTGTTTAAAACAATTTTTGAACCTAATATTCAAAATTTGTATTTTTGTTTTTTTTTAAAACCTTTTTTGTATATAAACAACGCACCTTTTTTATTTTGCTCATTCAAACACTAACAGAGTGTCCAGAAAGAATTGTCAATTAATTTCCTCTTGTAAAAAATTTGAAAAAAAAAAAAAAAAAATTTGAATAAAAGTTCAACGACTTTAAAAAAATACAGTTTTCTGACCACCGGACACCTGGAAGTGATAAAAAGGAATTTGCTCTAAAGAAAAATTTTTTTTTTCAGGAATTCAATCCAAATCTGATAGGCTATGCTGTCTCGGATTCGTATTCGTTTCAACAGAATGCTCAATTTAATATAGCAGTATCTGGTGCCCAGTCTGGTGATTTACCTTTTATGACTGAACGTTTGATAGAGAGAATCACAAACGATTCAAGAGTCGATGTCGAAAAAGATTGGAAAGTAAGATTCTTTTTTCTTTTTATAGATTTATGATCATTTTATAATTTCTCTTTTTATTACAAGTATTTTCTTATTTTACATCCTTAAAAAATAACATAACATTTTAAAAATAACTTTATGTCAGTTTTCTACTTTACACAGTACCGGCGGAAATTAGATATCTATTTCTTGGGCAAACTCAAAAAAGATACGACTGAAAAATCCCGAAAAATAAAATTCCCAAATTATAAAATTCCCGGATAATAAAATTCCCGAATAGTTTTTCATATTAGCGAATTTGAAAATTCCCGGCAAAAAATGTTCGAATTATAAAATATCCAAACTAGGAAATTCCCGAATGTAAACAATGGAATTTTTTTAATTTTATAAATTCATTAAAAATACAACGATAAAATAGTTTTATAGGCAAAATTATTTTTAATGTTTAAGGTTTCTGAAATTATTGTTTTAATTTAAAATAAAATTAATGGGAGAAAATTCCATCCAAGAATTTATTTTTTTTAGTTATTGTTGTTTTGAATTCAAACAATAATTTGAGAAGCTTTGAACAATAAAAAAAAAAAATTTTTTATCAAAATATTTGATTAACATGTTTTTAATAATTGAATAATATTTATTGCAATTTTTAATTGTTTAAATTCGGGAATTTAATTGTCCGGAAATTTTATCATTCGGGAATTTTACAGCGTCTGGAATTTTATTTTTCGGGATTTTTCTCATCCCATATCGATAGTATGGAACGACTGAAAAATCCCAAAACATAAAATTCATGACATTGTCACATTTCCGAATTGGAACATTCCCGAATTTGAACAATTAGAAAAAATGTTCTTTAATAAATATTATTTCTTCATTAAAAATACAATGATCAAATATTTTTATCGAAACAATTTTTCTCGGAGTTTAAAGTTTCTAAAATTATTGTCTAAATTTAAAATAACAATAATTGGAAAAAATATATATCTGGATTAATTTTTTTTTCAATTAATGTTATACTTAAATTCGAATGATGATTTAAAAAACTACGGACAATAAAAACATTTTTTAATAAAATCCAAAAGGAATCATTTTTAAAACAAATAGTTGAATTTTCAACTCAACTCTAACCGTTATAAAATTTTCTTCTAGCTTAAATTTTCAACGAAACAAAATTAATGTTCAAACCAAAAGATAAGTTTTAAATCAAGAAAATTAATTTTCTACCAAAACAGACGAATTTAAAAAAAATGATCTTTCAACAAAATACATGAATTTTCATCCAAATAGTTAAATTTTCAACCAAAAAACGAATTTTTAAATAAATTGGATATCTTTAACCAAAAAATTAATTTTCTACAAAGAGGATTATTTTTTTAATAAATAGACCTGATTTCAACAAAATACATGAATTTTCATGAAAATAGTTAAATTTTCAACCAAGAAATTAATTTTCTACAAAGAGGATTATTTTTTTAATAAATAAACCTTATTTCAACAAAAGACATGAATTTTCCAAAAATAGTTACATTTTTAACCAACAAATGAATTTTGGAATAAATCAGAAATCTTCAACCAAAAAATTAATTTTCCACGAAGAAGATTAGTCTTTTTAATGAAAAGCCAAAAATTGAACAAAATAGTTCAATTTTCAACCAAAAATTGATTTTCTACGAGGGAAATTAATTTTTTAATACAAAGACAGATTAGAACAAAATAAATTAATTTTTCCATAAAATAGTTAAATTTTCAACCAAAAAATTAGTTTTATATAACGAAAATTATTTTTTTTTTCAATAAATAGACGAAATTTCAATAGAATACATGAATTTTCAATAAATAGTTAAATTCTTAACCAACAAATGAATTTTCAAAGAAATCAGCAATCTTGAACCAAAAAATTTATTTTCCACAAAGAAGATTAGTTTTTTAAATAAAAAGACGAAATTTGAACAAAATAGTTAAATTTTCAACCGAAAAATTGATTTCCTACGAAGGAAATTAATTTTTTATTAAAAAGACGAAATTTCAACAAAATACATGAATTTTCATCAAAATATTAAAATTTTTAACCAAAAAATGAATTTTGAAATAAATTTGTAATATTTGACCAAAAAATTAATTTTCTACAAAGAAGACTAATTTTGCAATAAACAGACGAAATTTCAACAAAATACATGAATTTTCGAAAATTGTTAAATTTTTAACAAAAAAATGAATTTCCGAATAAATAAAAAATCTTTAACCAAAAAACTAATTTTCTACAAAGAAAGTTAATTTTTTAATAAGAAGAAATTGCAACAAAATACATGAATTTAGTTTGAAAAACTAAAAAAAAAAGAAGGAATTTCCAACCAGTTGGATTTAATTAAAAAAAAAAAACAAGATTTAATAAAATAGTTGAATCCCCAACCAAAATGATGAATTTTCAACTAGCAAGATTAATTTTCTACCCAAATAGACGAATTTTCATCTTATAAAGGATAAATTTTTAACTATAAATGGACAAAAATTTTCATACGAAAATTTATTTTTCCAACAAAATAGATAAATTTTCCAGTCAATAATTTAATTTTCCACCAAAAATATGAATTTTCATCCAGAAAGTTCATTTTTAACCGAATAGTCAAATTTTCTACTAAATTGTTAAATTTTCAAGCCAAAAAGACAAACAAGATTGGTTTTCTACCCAAATAGACCAATCTTCAACTCATTAAGAATAAATTTTCAACCAAAAATGTAATAGTTAACTATTCAAATAAAAAATTAATTTTCCAAAAAACAAAGAAATTTCAAGAAAATAGTTGAGTTTTTAAATAAATAATCTAATTTTCAACCCAAAATATGAATTTTCAACTAAGAAGATTAACTTTCTACCAAAAAAGACAAATTTTCAACAAAATATATAAAATTTTAACCAGAGAAAATCAAAATTTAATTTAAAATATAATTTTTCAACCAAAGGTGGAAAAAAATATTTTATTGAATTTTAGTAATATTTACAAAACTAATATTGTTTCAAACTTTTTTTCCTTTTATCGAAAACATCAAAATTTGACATTTTTTACAATATCTTTTTGAGATAACTGAAAAAGCCCAGAAAATAAAATTTTCCATGCTATAAAATTCCCGAAAATTAGGAACATTTTTTCCGATTAATAAATATCCCGAAGAAAAATCGAAATATAAAATTGCCAAAATATAAAAATCCCGAAAATTCGTCAATTTACGATTCCCTGATTAGAAAATTACCAATAATTGAATATAGTTATTTGGTATAATTATTGATTAATTATTAAAACCATTTTTTACTCGTATAGATTTGGGAATTTTATAAGTCGGAAATTTTCCGGTGTCTGTAATTTTATATTATTGAATATTTTCTAATGACAATTTTATTTCGGGAATTATTTATTATCAGGCATTTTTCAATTCAGTAATATCATAAACTGTCAGAAATTTCATTTTTTGGAATTTTCAAAATGTCAGCAATTCATAAATAGTTTTAGAAAATACAGTTAACATTCGAAAAAAAGGTTCTTCGATGAAAATATTTCATTTTTTTTAAATAAATTAATAATATTTGAGTTCAGAAGAGAACAATTTTTTTCAATATTTTTTATTATTTAAATTCGTTTGAAAAATAGGTTCGTAGATGATTTCCGCTGGTATTGTATAAGTTTAGATTCTTCACATTTCATATCTTTCAATTTAATTGATCATCCGGTCTAAATTGCTGGTTGGAAAATATTTCTTTTTAATATTCTATAAATAAGAAAATTGCTAATTAGCATTCTCGATCGTGACAACTGGTATTATGAGAAATTATAACACAGTTATTAGACTATGTAACTTATCAGTATATAACCCTGTGCTATATTTATACAGCATTAAAAAAAATTAAAACAATTTTTTGTCATAACGATTACATCTTTCCAGACGTAAAACCTTCTTGCTTAATTATTATAATAAAAAGTAAACGTTCTACTTTACGAACGAAGGTTACAAAAACGAATTTCATGATGAAGATATTATAATTAATTTGAATACCCGAGAAATTATTTCCAAGTTTTTAATTTTTTTAACATTCCGTTTGTGAAAAAAGTTTAAACAAATTTTTTGGGGTAATGTTTCCCTTAGTTGGGAAGAATGTAAGAATTTTTTTTTTGTCGAAAGATAATATTTCAAAGAATGAAGAAAGAGTATATTTTGATACGAGAGGCTAAATGGACGATTTGCTCACTGAGAGTGTGAAGCCACAGTACGAGTAAAAATTAAAATGCAAGCCTGAGATTGTGTATCATTTCTTCTTTTAAACATGGAAAAAATGTTGCTCACCAGCGAAAGCATTTTGCTCACCAGCAGAAGCATTTTGCTCACCAGTGAAAGCATTTTGCTCACCAGTGAAAAGATTTTGCTCATCGGTGAAAACATTTCGTTAACATGTGTTAACGAAAATTTCAAAAGTACTTGTGATATTCATATCCCAAAAAGTACTACCGAAATAAGACTAAAGTCCCAAATAAGTCCAAAATACGTCCGTTTTGCTCAGTACTTTCTTGAGACATCTGGTACTTTTCTCCTCAAAAATCCTGCTGAAAATCGACGTTTTTTAAAATTTTTTCTGGTAGTTTAGTTCATATTTAAGCAATATTATTTTGGGAGATAAATATCACAAGCATTTGCATAAATTTCGAAAAAAATAAAATAGAACTTTTGTAGTACATTTGTCCTATTTCATCGGTACTCTTTTGGAATTTTTAATTTTTTTTTAAGAAAAGTAGGTACTTTCCTCATTTCTTGTACTTTAGCAGGCCTTTATCCAAAATCCCAGTGTGACTTTTTTACCCCGCTATTTGACCCGACGGATGCAATAACCCGCCCGACGTTCGAAAACGCGTGAAAGTATTATCCGATCGTCTTAAAGTAAGAAAGTTTTCAAAATCGAAAAATCAATTTTTTGAGAACGTAGAATTCTACATAATAAGTAAAACTTCTATCTCCTAAAATTTCTTGTGCCAAAAGTTTATTTTTGATAATAAAATCGAAATATTGGAAAAAAGTTTCTCCCTGATTTAATTAAGTTTCAAAACTCAAATCGTTCTAGTTCGGTCAAATATTGTTCAAATGAGTTCATATATGTAGAACATGTTCGAAATACTCTAGCGATGCCTACAAAATCAGGAAACAGTTAACAATTATTGTTTAATAATATTTTATTGCAAAATAAGGTCAATCGATAATTATTTTTTCTTTGTTTCACCGGTAAAATGTATCTAGGTAAAATCGACTTTCAAACAACTTTCAGTGAGTGATTTGTACAGCAGAGTTGAATTAAATTTTTCGGAAAATCTCATATCGAATAGTTGAAAATTTACTGAGATAGGCAGCTTTCGAAAAAATACTCGACGTCTGCCCGCGCTGTTAGCTAATGCGTGGCGAGGACTGCTGTGTCAGGCAGCGTTCTCGAAGTTCAGTCTGCGCGGACAGACGTCGAGTATTTTTTCGAAGTCTGAATATCTCAGTAAATTTTCGACGATTCGATATGAGATTTCCCAAAAAACTTCATTCAACATTGCTGAGCAAATCACTAACTGGAAGTTGTTGGAAAGTCGAAGTTACCAAGATACTTTTTACCAGCGTTGGAATGATTTAGGTTTTCAAACTTAATCAACTCAGAGAGAAACTTTTTTTTGAATATTTCGTTTTTATTATTAAAAATAAACTTTTGGCAAAAAAAATCCTGGAAGAAAGAAGTTTTATTCCCTTATTCTCTAGAATTCCACATTTTCAAAAAATTGGTTTTTCGATTTGGAAAATTTTCTACCTTTGAGAAGATCGGATAATACTTTCACGCATTTTCGAGCATCGAGCTGGTTATTGCACCCGGCGGCTCATTTCTGAAACTGTTCAATAGGTCACCTATATAAATTAAAAATCCTATTAATTAATAATATTTTGCAGATGATATCACTGATGATTGGTAATAATGATTTTTGTACTGAGATGTGTTACCTTCCATCACCTTGGTTGATTTTGAAAAACCATAGAGAGGACCTAATAGACGCTTTAAGGACAATTCGGGACACTTTGCCCAGAACTCTAGTCAATATTATTCCACCGCCTCATTTGAAAATACTTTTCGATATTAAAAAGAAACCACCGATTTGTGATTTAACTGTAGACTTTGAATGTTCTTGTATTTTTGGCTTAAGATGGCGACACCAGCTTGCTGAATTTTACGAAATAATGGCGAGGTTTGTCATTTACGTAGTATATATATACTAGGCTGGTCCAAAAATGCAATTCTTTTTTTTTGTTTTTTTTTTTTGAATTTTCATGCATATTGCCCGGAAATATTTAATTTTGCTTCGACTTTTTAGTTATGCACAAATAACATTCATGGGGCTTGCGCCACCTCTAAATATGAAAAAAATGGATTTATTTTTGTGTAGATTCGAACAAATTTCCAGGCGATATTTATGAAATTTCGAGAAAACAAATTTGCACCACCCTAATATACACTCAACTCGCGATATAAGAACGGTTCCCGACATGGCTCGCAGTGGCCTTGATCCTAAATCGGAGGAATCCAAACGTAAACAGGCAGGGACGCATGAACCATTCCTGTTCAATTTAGACGCATGGCGCAACTTGACGCAACCCTCATGAAAAAAAAGTTTTTCGCAAAAAAGTATTGGATTTCCAATACTTATTCACGGAAAAAGTATTAGATATAATACTTACCAACACTTCTTTTCCATAAGGGAACTAACTCGTTGAGAGTGCAGCCCTCATGCTTCTCGTCACGCGTGACTGAGCACGATATTCCAGAAATATCGTAAACCGGGGGTTCTCATATCGCGAGTTGAGTGTATTTTTTAAGTAATATTCTTCAAGCACTATATTTTTTGGGTTTCGTAGCCCCGACAGAAATAATATTTCGCATAAATCTACCATGTCCGATTTAGAAAAAAGGTATACTTTTTTTATTTGATAACAAAAACGAAAAAAATAAATTTTTTTTTGGCAGAGTACCGGTTTTCGAGAAATACTTTTATTTAATCCGAAATACCTAGAATCAATGTAGGAAGTATCTTTAAAAGTTGCCAGATAGCTTTGCAACTGTTCGGAAATGTATTGAATTTGTTATAAACAATTAGGAGTGAAAATGGATTAATTCGTATTAACACTGATACGTCAATTGATTCTCACTAAATTTGATCAATTTATAGACAAAAACCGTTCATTAATTGAATTAATAAGAGATAATAAATAATTTGTTATTTTATAAACAAAATTCATAAAAAATTATCCACAGGAGGTACTTAAGATGAAATGAATCAAGTTTTTGCTACTAAACTGGCCAAAAACTATACAGAAATATCACTTAATTAACAGAGTTAGTCAACCAATAACAATTGATGATTGTTTAAACAAATTTAATTAACAAATGCACTGCCTGACTGTTTTTAGAGTTGAAAACTTGATTTCTTCAACGTATTAAAATGTAAAAAAATAACTTCTAGAACTTTGAAGAACTTACATGATAATCCACAATTTTCATTGTTAACAACAATTGTTCAATCAAATTATATCATCCATGATATTTTTGAATTGAAAAAGCTGCTTCTCATTTAGTAATGGCTTTGTAATTTTGATCGATTACTGTTGATAATTGTTTTAACAAACTTATTTAACAAATTCATTTTTGGTTATTTCTGAAGAAAAAAATTTGGTTTTTTCAACCTGACGAACTAGTGATAACTAATTTTTTTTTTTTTTTTTTAGAAACCTCGATTAGGATTCACTATTATTACGGTCATCAATAATTTTATAGTTATTAGGTTATCGTCGGTGATTAAAGGTTACGTCAATTTTAAGTATCCATAAAAAAACGGAATTTTCATTTACAAATGTAGGAGAGGACACAAATTCGTCTATAAAATTATTAATGACAACAAATCTTTATGGGGGTTTGAAAAAACAGTTTCGAAATTAGTTATTAACGGTTGGTTACGTTGAAAATCCCAAGTTTTTACCTTTAGAAATAGCTGGCAAACAAATTTGTTAATTAGGTTTGTTTAAACAATTATGCATTGTTACCAATCGATAGCATAGAAATATTAATAAATAACAGGCTGTTAATACCTAAGTAAATTTTTTTTTCTTGAAAAATATCTAGGACGATAAAAATTCTATCAAAAAGTGCATTTGTTAATTAAATTTGTTTAAACAATCACAATATTTTTTTAATGACTACATCTGATGAGTGAGTGATATTTTCGTATAATTTATGGCTAATTTAGTAGAAAAAACTTGATTTATTTCATTATAAATAGCAGCTGTGGATAATTGTTTATAAAATTTATTCCTGAAATAAAAAATTATTTATTATTATTCCTAAATTCAATTGATGAAAAATTTTTGTCTATAAATTGTTTAAAGTTAGTGCGAATAAATTGACATATCACTGTCAATTCCCATAAATTCATTTTCACTCACTTATTTGTTCATAAAAAATTCAAAATTTTTTAAACAATGGCTTAGCTATTGGATAACTTTTCTGGATAGTTGCTTCATTGATTCTATGTATTTTGAGTTAAATCCAAAAATTTCTCAACAATCGGTACTCTTCGACAAAAAATTTTCTTTTTTGCATTTTTGTTATTAAATAAAAAGAAATGAAAACCTTTTCCCATAATCGAAAATGAACGATTTATGCTATTTATTTGATTTATTTTCATAAATAAGGGGAAATGAGAGGAAGTGAGGCGAAATTAATGAAGGGAAAGCAGGGGAAAGGATGGAAAATTAAGGGAAGGAAGTAGGTAAAGTGAGGGGAAATAAGGGGAGGGGAAATGGGGAAAAGTCATGAGAAGGTAAATGTGGATAGGGGTAAGGATGAAGAATAAGATTGAGTAAGGAAGAGGTAGTAAGATTTCGGAAAGGAAAGTAGGGAAAGGAAGTGTCATTTGGGGAAGCGAGAGAAGGAGGAAGTATAGGATGGAGAAGTTAGTGGGAAGAGCGAATGGTGAACTGAGCGGAGGAGAAGTATGGGAGAGGCAGGTTCGGAAAGTAGGGAAAGTGAATGGAAATGAGGGGAGGAGAAGTATGGCAGAGGCAGGTTCGAAAAGTAGGGGAAGTGAATGAAAATGAGGGGTGGAGAAGTGATGGATTCGGAACTGAGGGATGTGAGGGGAAGTGAGAGGAGGGATTGTAACTGGAAATTTGGTGGGAAGTAGAGGAAGTAAGAAGAGGGGTAAGTGGATTAGGAAAAAGTTGGGGAAGGTAGGGGAAACGAAGGTTAAAGTGTGGAAAGGGGAAGTAAGGGGAAGGATGAGGAATAAGATTGAGTAAGGAAGAGGAAGTGAGAGTTCGGAAAGGAAAGTAGGAGAAGAGAAGTGTCATCTGAAGAAGCGAGGGAAGAAGGAAGTATAGCATGAAGAAGTTAGTGGGAAGGGCAAATGGTGAACTGAGCAGAGGGGAAGTATGAAGGTAAATGTGGAATAAGGGATGACGAAATTATGGAAAGGATAGGTGAAGTGAGCGGAAATTAGAAGAGCGAAAGTCAGGCGTAACAAGCGAAGGGGTAGAGGAATTAGAGGAGTGGGAGTAGGGGAAGAGACGAAAAATAAGGTAAGGGACAAAAGAGGAAGGGATCAGAAATTGAGGGAGGGGAAGTAAGGGCAGTGACGCGAAATGAATGTAGGAGAAATAATAAAAGTGAGGAAAAATGGAAAAACAGAAAGCAGGAAAACTAACAGGAAATGGAGGATGAGAAAGTAGGGGAGTGAGGGGAAATGGTTAGAATGAAGGTGGCTAGAGGAAGGGATTACGGGTTGGGGAAGGCTGGCGTTATTTGGGGAAGCGAGGAGAGAAGAAGTACAGGATGGAAAAGTTGCAGAAGGGCCAAGGGATGAAGTGAGGGATGGGGTGAAGTGAAGAAATAAAAGTAGGACAGGTGAGAGGTAATAGGGAAAAGGATGAAGAGTGAGATTGAGTAAGGAAGGAGAAGTGAGAGCTAGGAAAGGGAAGTAGGGGAAGGGAACTGTCATCTGGGAAAACAAGGGAAGGACGAAGTATAGTATAGGATGAAGAAGTTTGTGGGGAGGGTGAATAGTGGACTGAGCGGAGGATAAGTATGGAAGAGGCAGGTTCGAAAAGTAGGGAAAGTGAATGGAAATGAGTGGAGGAGAAGTCATGGATTCGGAACTATGGGATGTGAGGGGAAGTAAGGGGAGGGGCTGTAACTGGAAATGTGGAGGGAAGTAGAGGAAGTGAGGAGAGGGGTGATTAGATTATGAAGAAGTTGGGGAAGGTAGGGGAAACAAAGGTTGAAGTGTGGGAAGGGGTAGTAGGGGAAAGGATGAGGAATAAGATTGAGTAAGGAAGAGGTAGTGAGAGTTCGGAAAGGAAAGTAGGGGAAGGAAGTGTCATCTGGGGAAGCGAGGGAAGGAGGAATTATAGGATGAAGTTAGTGGGAAGGGCGAATGATGAACAAAGCGGAGGAGAAGTATGAGAGAGGGAGGTTCGAAAAGTAGGGAAAGTGAATGGAAATGAGGGGAGGGAAAGTGATAGATTCGGAACTTTGGGATGTGAGGGGTGTGAGGGGAGGGGTTGTAACTGGAAATGTGGAGGGAAGTAGAGGAAGTGAGGAGAAGGGTAGGTAGATGAGGAAGAAATCGAGATATGTAGGTGAAACGAAATTTGAAGTGTGGGGAGGGGAAGTAGGGGAAAGTAGAGGTAGTAGGGAGGATATCAGAGGGGGAAGCTTGAATGACCTAATTAACAAATTATTAGGCTACGAAACCCTTTTTTGCAGGCACCAGCTTTGACTAATTTTTAATTTCTATATTTTTTTGCAGCTATCAATTTATGGAGGAAGAAATTGCACGATACCCAGAATTTCAAAAAAATGATTTTGCGGTCGTGGTTCAGCCTTTCACCACACATTTGACATTTCCGATTGCAAAGGATGGCAATTTTGATCTCAGTTATTTGTCAGCTGATTGCTTTCATATTAGTCAAAAGGCAAACGCTAGAAGTGAGTGCTATTGAAAAAAAACTTGGAAAAGGAAAAATAAGAATAATTTGATAAATTAGAAATAATTGAACAAAAAGTTTAATTTTTAACAAATTAAATTAAATTTTCAACTAAATAGTTGAATTTTCAACCAAATAATTGAATTTTCAACCTACAAAGCTGATTTTTCAACCAAATGGTCGAATTTTCAGACCAAAAAGATTTGAATTCAACCAACAATTGTTGTATTTTTATGTAAAAAATACGACTTTTTAAACAGACAGTTGAATTCTACACCATAAAAGTTGATATTCAGAACCAAGAAAATTTTAATATAAAATCAAAAACATTTTTTGAATTAAATATAATCAGAAAAAATATCTTTTCCTTTCGCTCCGCTGGGACTCGAACGCCAGGTCAACTGATTGCCGGTCAGATGCTCTACCACTAAGCTACTAGAAAGATCGAAAAAGAATCCTTTTTCTGAAACACGCATTATTATTTCTGAATAAACTGAATTTTTTTATTTATTTTTTGTATAGATCTACTCTGAAAAGACGTTAAAATTTTATGTATTAGAGGATATAACTTTCATCGATATTCTAGATTTCCATTTTCACGGTGTGTGAAAAAATTTCTATTCTGATTGATCGTTACCATCTCTGATGGTAATACAGATTCCTAGTAAAATCAAAAACAGTTGAATGCATCCAAAAAGACGAGTTTTCAACCCAATAGTTAAAATGTTCATCAAAATAATTGATTTTAACAACAACAAAAACTAATTTTTAACGGAATAATTTCATTTTTAACTGACAAAATGTATCTTTAATAAAATAGTTCAAATTTTCACCAAGTAGTTGAATTTTCAATTAAGAAATATGAATTCTTAACAAAAAATATAATAGTTGATATACTTCAACCAAAAAAATGTTTTCATTTTAAATCAAAAATAGTAGAATTCGATCCACGGAAAAACGAATTTGCAACAAAATGGTTGGTTTCTCGACCAAAACAGATTAATTTTCAACCAAAAAATATAAATTCTTAAACGAAAAATATATCAGAAATACAAATTTTCTATCCAAGAATTCGAATGTTCAACAGAAAAGTTGAATTTTCGACCGAAAAAGATAATTTTTGAAAGAATAGTTGAAATTTCAACAAAATAATTAACTTTTCCACAGAATATTTGAATTTCTTACCTAAAAAGTTGAATTTTCAACCAAAAACATCATCTTTCTGCCAAAAAAGAAACATTTTCAAAAATATACAAGAATTTTCAACGAAAAATGGAATAGTTAAAGCGATTAATCTTCATAAAAATTTTTGTTAACAAAATAGTTACACTTTTAACAGAGTAATTGAACTTTCAATAAAAAAAGATGAATTATGAACAAAAAATATAATATTTTATATTTCAACCTAAAAAGATTTACATTTGAAAATTTTTAATTTAATTTAAAATTAAAACAATTGAATTAAATTGAAATTAACAATTAAATTAAATTAAAATAAAATAAAATAATTGAATCTTCATCCTACAAAGATGGATTTTTAACCAAGAAAATCTTTCAACCAAAACAGAAAGTTTTTTTTTAAATATACATGAATTTTCAACAAAGAATGGAACAGTTAAATTTTCAGTTAGAGAGATAAAGCTTAATAAAAAAAAGAATTTTTAACAAAGTAGTCACACTTTTAACCAAAAAAGACGAATTTAAAACAGTTCAAGAAACTAAATTTTCAGTTTTAAAATTTCCAACAAAAAAAAACGGATTTTCAACAAATTAGTTAAATTTTCAACCAAAGGAATATAAAAATTTTTCAAAAATATTAATGTATTTTCAATGAAAAATTGAACACTTGAACTTTCAGTTAAAGAGATGAATCTTTATAAAAAAAGAATTTGTAGCAAAGTAGTTAAACTTTTCACCTTTCAACCAAAAAATATTTTAATTTTAAATGAAAAAGTGTTAAATTCAACCAAAAACGATAAATTGTTAAACAATAAAAGAGTTTCTTCCAGAAGAGATTAATTTTCGACAAAAGAGTTGAGCTTCCGAGCTGAAAGCTCGAAATTAAAAAATTAACTTTGACTTTGAAACCCGAAAGATGAATTTTTTTACCGAGGAAGATGAATTTCGACCTGAAAAGTTGAATTTTTAAGCTAATCACGTTCCAAATTTGGAAAAAAAATGAAATAATTACATTCATAACCAAATAGTTGAATTTTCAATAAAATAATTTGTTTATCAACCAAATCGTCGAATTTTTAACTAAAAGAGATAAATTTTGAAGCAAAAATAGAATTGTTGACTTTTCAACCAAAAAAGGTGACTACACATTTATTTAATTATTATATAAATATTATTCAAAATTTTTTAAATAAAATTTTTACCAAAAAAGATGACTTCAAAAAATTGTTAAAATTTCATCAAAATAATTAGGTTTTCAATAAAATACTTGAACTTTCAACCTGCAAAGATAAATTTTTGATCAAAAAGGACAAATTTTCTATTTTAAATAGTTGAATTTTCAACCAAAAGCGATTAATTCTGCACCAAAAACATAATAGTCGATTTTTCAACTAAAAAGAAAAACAGAAAATAGTCGGATTTTCTTGTGGACTTCTATTATTCCAGAGATCGCCTTTTAGCGAGAAAAAAAAAGAGAGAAGGGTGAAGTTTTTCATAACAGGGGAAAAAATGGGATTTTTCAAAAAGGGTAAAAGTGGGGAATAGGGGAAAGAGTATTAAGTACGAAATATAATCCTTTCAAATTCCGGGTTTTTTCCTTAATAATGAATATTTTTGTCCTTTACGATTAACCAAATTTGTATTATATTTAATAAAACCCTTTTCCAAATTTGAAAACATCTGCACTGTTTTTAAATTCGAAAAAAATTCAAATTTAACTTCCATAACTTGAATAGCAATTTTTTTAAAGACTCCTCTTGGATATCCCCACTACTGTCACTCTAAGCAAATCTTACCCTCTCTCTGCATTATCTTACTATAGTGAGATAATGCAGAGAGAGGGTATATCTCAGAGTGGGGATATCTCATATATGAGATATCCCCACTACTCCACCACTATGCAGTCTCGTTTGCACTCATGCGCGTCCTCAATGTATTAGTGTAATCTATATGAAGCCGAGCGCACGTCAAAATTAACTTATGCCGTGTGACCCCACTGCTACTTGTCCCCACTACCACACACATTTTTTAAAAAATTTTCATCTTAAATTAAAACGGCTTTATGTTTAAATACTGAGCGATATGACACCAAATTTTTAAACGAAAATAACTATTTTAATTATTTTTTTAGGTGCCAATGCGATTTGGAATAACATGCTGTTACCACCTCATCGAAAAATACGAAACTGGGGAGAACTTTTTGAAGATTTTGCGTGCCCTACCTCAAAGAGACCATATATAGCGACGATGCTGAATAGTGGAGAAGCAACGTGGAACTGATTAAAATAAATAATCTAGAATCTAGGATAATTTTCGATTAAGAGATTTTTTAAATAAAAATTGTAAGATACGTCACAGTGGTGTTGAAAAAACTCAATTTTTTTCAAATTTAATAGTAATAATATAAAAAAAGTTATAATTTTCACTTATTTTTTGTTAATATTCTGAAAACTGAATTTGTTGGAACATTAATGTTTTTTATTAACATCCAAAGTTTCAGAATGTGTAATTTATGAAACTAAACAAAAATAGGTAAAAATTATGATTGTTTAGTTTTAATTTTTTAATAGTTTGAACATAAAAATCGATTTTTTTAAAAATACCTTAGGGATTTTTTGTTTTTGCTCTTAAAATGTCCGGAGGATTGAAGACTACCATAATTAGTCAAAAAATATCATAAGCAACATTTTATTAAATATTTGGATTTGGGGGGG
>CAKNXH010001763.1:67675-153717 GCA_932178445.1 Andricus quercusramuli
ATGATACTAATAATAATTAATGGAACGAAGATTCCATTTCTAGATTTCTATAAAAAGAATCTTTTTAAGAGTTTTAAAATGTTTTAAAAGAATGAAAAAAAAATTATCGAAATTCCTGGAAAAATTTAAACTAATAGGTCATTTCAAAAAATAAATTCTGAACGAAAATTCACAGATTTCCGAACATTTTTAATTATTTCTTAAAAGGTTGAAAAAGAATATGGACGATTTTGAAACGATTTTTGAGACAATCTTGAAAACGTTTCAAAGAAGTCTCAAAAAATCGCACATTTTTAAATATTCTTAAATAAAAATTTTGAAGTTTCTTAAAGATTTTAAAAGGTTTCTCGATATTAAAAAACTTTCTTAAAATTCCTGGGAAAATTTAAACTGATTTTTTATTCTGAAAAATGAATTTTAAGAGAAGATTGACAAAGATTTCGAAGCGTTTTAAATTATATCCTAAAATTTCGAAAAAGAATGTGGACGATATTAAAGGAATATTTGTTATTTAGCAAGATTACAAAGTTTCATAAAAATATTCGAGTAGGTTTAAGAGATATCTAGAAGTTTTAAAAAGATTCAAAATTAATTAAAAAATTTTAAACATTTCAAAGAAGTTTTAAAAAATTTGAACATTTTTTTGTATTTTTAAAAATTCGACTAATTTTGAAAGATATTTAGAAGGTTTCAAAGTTTTGAAAATTGCTCAAAAAATAATTTGGAATTCAAAAATATTTTCAAAATTTTCAAACAGAATGCAAATTTTTGAAAATTTAAAAAAAAACTTTCGAAACTTTCTAAGATGTATGAAAGGCTTCAAACAAAAAATTGTCTTGAGAATCTTTAGAAAATTTTTAATAACTCTTTATTTTGAAAAATCATTTTTTTAATTCATTGTGAAATATAAACTGATGTCTTAATTTGGAAATAAATTTTTCAGGTACAATTCACAGAGATTTGAAAAGATTAAGAATTTGTTCGAAAATTTCAAAAAAGTACATGAAAGATTTTGAAGCGAAGTCTTTCAAATAGCAAGATTACAAAGATTTATGAAAAATTCGAGTAAGTTTAAGTCATTTTCAAAATTTTTTAAAGATTCAAAATTGATTCAAAAGTTGAAAATATTTCAAATGAATGAAAAATGTACATTTTGAAATATTTGGATTCAATTTATTGAAGATTTTTAAAGATTTTGAAAAGATTCACGATGATGAAAAAATTTTCTTAGAATTCATGGGAAAATTTGAACTGATTTTTTATTTTGGAAAATTAATTTCAAGAGAATATTTTTAAAAAATTTAAAAGATGACACAAGATTTTCAAAGATTACAAACGATTTCTAAAATCGTCATAACAGATTATGGAAAATTTTAAGGTAATTTTTGCAATTCTTCAAAATGTTGTAAAAATTTTTGGAAGAATTCGAATAAGTTTAGGAGACTTTTAGAAGGTTGGAAAGTTTTTGAAATGGTTGAAAAAAATAATTTGAAATTTTTTAATATTTCAGAAAATTTAAAAAAATGTAAATTTTGGATGAACTTGAGAAAAATTTCGGAAATTTTTGAAAAGTTTAAAAGGCTTGAGAAAAAAAATTCTTAAAATTCATTGGGAAAATTTAAAATGATTTTTCAATTTCAAAATAAATTTTAAGAGAAAATTGACAAAGATTTCAAAATATTATAAATTATTTTCTAAAATTTCTAAAAAGAATGGGAAAGGTTTTCAAGCAAAATCTTTCTATTAGAAAAATTGCAAAATTAGAGATACAGTTTTTTTAAATTAACATTTAAAAAGACTTCCAAAATGGTCAAAACAGAATATGGAAGATTTGAAGTAAAGTTTCTTAATTTTTCAGAATTTTATGAAAAATGTTTAAAAAATTCGAAGGATTTCAAAAGATATTGAGAAGGTTCAAGAGTTTTGAAATTGGTTGAAAAATAATTTCAAGATTAAAAAGATTTCAAAACAATTTTTGAAGCTTTTTAAAATTTTGAGTGGTATCATGAAAATAAAAAAATTTCAACAGATTCCTGGAGATATTTTTAGTTACTTTTTATTTTGAAAAATTAATTTTCAAAGGAAATTTGAAAAAGTTTCAAAATATTTCAAAATATTTCAACAAATTTGAAAAATACCTGGAAGATTCAACGCCCATTTTTCTAATTTTGAAAGATCTATCAAAATTTTAGGAATAGTTCGATTCAGTTTCAAAGATATTTATCTTCTACAAATCTAAATATTTTTCAAACTGACTCGAAATTTTTTTTTAATTTTCTCAAAAAACCTTAGGAGAATTATGTATTTATTTGACTTCAAAAACAAATGAAAAAAATAAACTAAAAAAAAATGTTTAGTAGAGATATTTATTTTGTATTTTAAATTATTGATCCCCCCAATAATAATGATTTGGGCGATTTATTTTATGACTGGAAAATCTTTTTTAAGATAAAATTTGAACTATTTTGTTGAAAATTTGTGTTTCTCGTTTAAAAATGCAACTGATAGAAAATTAATCTTTTTTAGTCGAGGATTCAACTACTTTGTTAAAAATTCTTTTTTTTTTTGTTACTAAACATTCGTAATTTTAGTCAAACAATCATTTCTTTAGTTAACATTGTCACTATATCGTTGAAAATTAATCTTTTTTGGTAGAAAATTCATCTATTTCACTTTCAAAATAACTGATCTTTGGTGTCATAATGTTTCTGAGTCTTTTTGTTCAAAAATAGAATTTTTGCACAGATTGACTTGATAATATTGTGTTTCTAATTTTCTTCTTAATGAAATTTCATATTTTTGTGTTGAAAAATTGAACTATTTTGTAGAAATTTGTTTCTTTTTTTTTAAACTTTATCTTTTTTCTGGTTTGAAATTCAATTGGTAAAAGTTAATTTTGTTGTCGAGGATTTAGCTTTTTTGTTTAAAATCTCTCTTTTTTGGCATGAATTCAACTATTTTTTATTTAAAACTCAATTCTTTTTTGGTTGAAATATCATATATGTTATCTGAATGATATATTCAATAATTTAATAATAATAATCAATGGAACAAATGTCATCTCTTCGAGATCTTTTTTGATATTTCTAAAAACATGCATGCGCGCGCGTAGCGCGCTTTTGCTACTTGTCCTTTTATTAAAAAGCGCATGGCGCCATTTTCGATTATTTCTCGATCCATCTCGAAATAACTCGAAACAATTTAAAACGATTGTTGTCCGAAAACTCGTATTTATGATTGGTTGGAGCTGTCCTTCTATTTTGTGTTTTGAAAAAGAAAGATAACAAACTTCAAGACTTTAGATTTCTTTCGTCGTTGCTATGGTGAATTTCTTATGTTTTTTTAAACAAACTTAGAAAATTCGTCGAACAAAGACTCTTCGGGAAAATATTATAATCCGTTGAATTCTAAAATTTTAATCGTTTTTTAGTGAAATCGTTATCAACATGGACTTTGAAATCTACATGGACATAGAAGAAATTTTTAAATGAGCAAGATTACAAAGTTTAATAAAAAATTGTCATCAAGTTTAACAGACATTTAGAAGTTTTAAAAAGAGTCAAAATTAACTTAAAACTTGAGAAGATTTTTAAAAAGTTAAAAAAATGTACATTTTTAAATATTTGTAAATAAAAATGTTGAAGCTTCTTAAGCAATTAGAAAGATTTCACGATAATAAAAAATATTTCTAAAAATTCATGGCATAATTTAAAAAAAATGTTTGTGTTAAAAAAAATTGTGTTTTAAGAGACAATTGATATCGATTTCACAACATTTTAAATTATTTTCGAAAAACTTCAAAAAAGAATATGAACGATTTTAAAGCCAATTTTTTCAATTAGAAAGATTACAAAGTTTTATAGAAGGATTTGATTAAGTTTAAAAGACATTTAGAAATTTTAAAAAGAGTCGAAATTAATTTAAAACTTGAAAAGATTCTGGAAAAGTTTAAAACATGTACAGTTTTGAATATTTGTAAACAAAAATGCTGCTGCTTCTGTTTGAACAAAATTTATTTGTAGAGAAAATTGACGAATATTTGAAAACATTTTTATTCATTTCCTGAAATTTCGAAAAAGAATGTGAACAATTTTACAGACAAAATTTCAGTCAGAAAGATTACAAAGTTTCATAAGAAATAAATCATTTCACGTTAATAAAAAATATTTCTCAAAATTAATGGGATAATTGAAACTAATTTCTTATTTCGAAAAATCAATTGTAAGGGAAAATTGCTGAATATTTGAAAATATTTTTATTTATTTCCTAAAATTTCAAAAAAGAATGTAAAAGATTTTAAAGAAAAAATGTGCAATTAATAAGAAAACAAAGTCTTATAAGAAATTAAAAAGAAAATTTTTTGGAAGGTTTCACGATATCAAAAAATATTTCTTAAAATTCATGGGATAATTGAAACTAATTTTTTATTTTTAGAAATTAATTTTAAGGGAAAATTTTCGAATATTTTTGAACATTCTGATTTATTTCCTGAAATTTCGAGAAAGAATGTGGACGATTTTAAGGCAAAAATGTTCGAATAGCAAGATTACAAAGTTTTTTCTTTGATTCGATCAAGTTGGAGAGATATTCAAAAGTTTTAAAAATATTCAAAATCAATTAAAAACTTGAAAATATTTCAAAAAATTGTTTAAAAACTTCTTAAAGATTTTGGAAGGTTTTACACAGTAAAAAAATGTTTTAAAATTCTTGGAAAAATTGAAACTGATTTTTTATTTTTTTTTTTGTACATTAGTTTTAAGGGAAAATTTACGAATAATTGAAAACATTTTTATTTATTTCCTAGAATTTCGAAAAAGAACGCGAACGATTTTGATGACAAAATTTTCAACTAGCAAGATCACAAAATTCATGGGCTAATTCGAACTGATTCTTGATTTTCAAAAATTAATTTTTTGAGAATATTTAGACAAATATTTAAAAAATTTGGAAAAATTCTAAGGATTTTCAGAGATTTTTCGAAGGTTTGAAAGTTCCAAAAATGGTTAAGAAATCATTCCAAGTTTGGAAAGTTTTTCCAAAATTTCAAATAAAATTTAATTTTTGAAGATTTCGAAAAACACTTAAGATTATTTTAAGAAATTTGAAAGGCTTCTAGAAAATAAAAAAACTGTCTTAAGATCCCTGAGAAAATTTTTAATGAATTTTCATTTTGAAAAATTAATTTTTAAAGAAAACTAGACAAAGTATCAAAACGTTCCAAAATATTTCCACAAATTTCGAAAATGTTTGAAATATTTAAGGGTAACTCTTTCAATTGTGAACGATTTTTCTAGAAAAATGTCAAGTCAATTGAATAGATCTTTCAAACTTCTATATCTTTTAAACTTACTGAAATTTTTCCTAAAATTTTTCAAACCCCTGACAAAGAAAAAATTATACTTTTTCTACATATCTGAAAAAACAAATGAATAAATTAACTTAAAAAATAAATTTTGGTTCGAAATTTTTATTTTGTATTTTAAATTATTCGTCCCCAAAAAATAATGTGGGTGAATTTTTTTTCATGACTGAAAAGTCCTTTTTAAGATAAAATTTCAAATATTTGGCTGCAAATTCGTCTTTTTGGATTGAAAATTAATCTGTTTTTGTTGAAGATTCAACTACTGTGTTGAAAATTTTTGTTTTCCCGTTAAAAATGCAACTGATTTAAAATTAATTTTTTTGGTCGAGGATTCAACTACTTTTTCAAAAATTCATTTTTTTATACTAAACGTTCATCATTTTAGTAAAAAATTCATCTCTTTGTTTAACAATGTCTATTTTTTTAAGAAAAACCTTAATCTTTTCATGGCTTGAAATGCCACAGATAATAATTTTTGTTGTTGTTGAGGATTCAGCTATTTTGTTAAAAATTAGTCTTTGTTGGCATAAATCCAACTATTTTTAATTTAAAATTGAAATATTTTTTGGTTGAAATATCATTTGTGTCATCTAAATTATATATTCAATAATTTAATAATATTAATAATATTAATGAATGGAACCAAGGTATTCAATAATTTGAAATACAAAAGTTAATGTTTTCCGTTCAAGAAATGTAAGGTGGAAAAGTATCTGTTAATTGCTAAAGTTTTCCCTAATTTTTTATTTACAAATATTTTAAACACATTACAATTTCCAAGAGTTCAGAAAAATGTGTTGAATTAATTAAAAATTTTTATTCAAGTTTTGTATCTCAAAACTTGTTCATTGTTGATCCACAAAAATGAACAACTCTGTCAAAAATCCTAAAAACAAGCATGCGCGCGCGTAGCGCGCTGTTACTACTTGTCATTGATTATAATGTGCATGGCGCCATTTTCGATTATTTCTCGATGCATCTCGAAATAACTCGAAACAATTTAAAAAAAATAACAAACTTCAAGTCTTTAGGTTTCTTTTGTCGTTGGTATGGTGAATTTATTATGTTTTTTAAACAAACTGAGAAAATTCGTCCCAAAAAGACTATCCGGGAAACTATTATAATCTGTAGAATTCAACACTTTTGACTATTTTTTCGTGAAACGGTTATCAATTTGGACAGAATAGCTGAATCATAAATCAAAACAAAATTAATTTTTATTAGTTGCATTTTTAACCAAAAAAGATTAAATTGTTTCCAAAAGAGATGCATTTTTCACACAACAGTTCAATTTTTTTACATGACAATATAAGTTTTCAACGAAATGGATAACTTTTCTACCGAGAGGATTTATTTTCTACCAAGAAGACGGATTTAAAAAAAAGAAATATATTGTCATCCGAATAGATGAATTTTTGATCAAAAAATATAAATTTTCAACCAGATGCATTTTTTACCAACGAAGACGAGTTTCCAACAAAATAGTTAAATTCTTAATGAAAAGAGATTAATTTGCAAATCAGAAAGATGAGTTTTCAACCATATTCAATTTTTTATCAAAAAACATTTTTCTGTCCTGAAAGAAAATGTCACTAAAATTGTAATTTTAAAGGATAAATCATTTTGAATACAAAATGAACATTACTATTAAACATTTACTTTTTAAGTTTATTTGCTAATTTGTTTTTAGGGTTTCATAAATATATAATTTCCCTAGGATTTTCGGGAAAATTAAAAAACACTCAAAGATTCAAGATAAGTAGAAAAAGTATAACTTTTTTATTTTTCAGGATTTTGCAAAGTTCTACGAAAACTTTGAATGAGTTTAAAAGATATTTATGGCAGAAATATTTTGAAATATTCTGATACCTTTTTAGATTTTCTTCAAAAATTAATTTTTCAAAATCAATTATCATTGAAAATTTTCCCAGGAATCTTGAAAAAAGTGTTTTATTTTCTTGAAGCCCTTCATGCTTCTTAAAAGGCTTTGACATTTGTTTCAAAATCTTCAAAAATTAACATTTTTTTTTAATTTTGGAAATATTCTAAAGAATATTCAAAGAGGCAATTTTTAAAATTTTTCAGAATATAAAGAAAAATTGGGAAAAGTTCGAATAATTTAAAAAGATATTCAGAAGGTTTAATAGTTATGGAAACTTTGAAGAAAAAAATTGAAATTTGAAAAGATTTCCAAAAATTTCAACAACAAAAAATATTAATTCTTGGAGATTTTGAAAACAATTTCAAGCCTTTTAAGAAGTATGAAAGGCTTCAAGAAAACAAAGAAAAAATTTCAAGATTCCTGGGAAAATTTTTAATGATTATTTACTTCGAAAAATGAATTTTTAAAGAAAACCTGAAAAGGTACGAACTTATTTCAAAATATTTTTGCAAATGCCAGAAGTATCTAGAGACAAAGATTTTCAAACATTTTGAATTATTTCCTAAAATTTCAAAAAAGAATGTGGCCGATTAAGAATAAAAAATGTTTCATTAGCGAGATTACAAAGTTTTATAAAAAAATCGAGTAATTTTAAGAGACATTTAGGAAATTTAAAAAGTTTCAAAATAAATTTAAACACTGAAAGCATTGAAAAAATGTTTTGAAAAATATATATTTTTGAATACTTGGAAATAATAATTTTGAAGCTACTTAAGGATTTTGGAAGTTTCACGATAATGAACAAATTTTATTAAATTTTCTGGGAAAATTAAAAATGATTTTTCATCCTGAATAATTAATTTTTAAAAAATATTTAAAGAGATTTCAAAAGATTTCAAAAGACTTACAAAATCATCATAACAAAATATGGATGACTTGAAGGCAATTTTTAAAATATTGCAGAATATGAAGGAAAATTTGGAAAAGTTTGAATAATTTTAAAAGATATGCAGAAGGTTTAAAAGTTATGGAAACTTTGAAGAAAAAAATTTAAATTTGAAAAGTACTTTGTCAATTTTCTCTTCAAATGTAATTGTTTTAAATATGAAATAAGTTAAAATTTTCGCAGTATTCTTTAAAAAAGTTTTTTATTTTCTTGAATCCTTTCATACTTCTTAAAAGATTTTGAAATTTTATTCAAAATCTTCAAAAATTAACATTTTTTTTTAAATTCTTCGAAATTTTTTCAAATTTCAATTTTTTTAAAGTTTCTATAACTTTTAAACCTTCGGAATATCTTTTAAAATTATTCGAACTTCTCCAAATTTTTCTCAACATTCTGAAAATTTTTTTAAAATTGCCTTGAAATCTTCCAGATTCTGTCATGATAATTTTGTGAGTCTTTCGAAATCTTTTCAAATCCCTTTACATATTCTTTAAAAATTAATTATTTAGGCTGAAAAATCACTTTGAATCTTCCTATGAAATTTAATAAAATTTTTTCATTATTGTGCTTTTGCTACTTGTCCATTTATTAAAAAGCGCATGGCGCCATTTTCGATTATTTCTCGAACCATCTCGAAATTACTCGAAACTATTTGAGACTATTGTTGTCGGGAAACTTGTATCCTTGATTGGATGAAGATTTCATTTTTTTGCCTCTTGGAAAAAATTTGCAAACTTCAGGTTTATGAGAAATGTAAGGTTATCTGAATAATATAATCAATGTGAGAAAGATGTCCAGCATTTTGATATGAAAAATATAATTGGTAGATTTTTGAAGATTTCAAAAATCAAGAAGCTTTTTAAGATTTTCAAAAGGTTTCATGATAATAAAAAAATTTCTTATAATTCCTGAAAAAATTTTAACTGATTTTTTATTTTGAAAATGAATTCAATAGAAAATTGACACAGATTTCAAAAGATTTTGAATCATTTTCTGAAATTTCGAAAAAGAATGGGGAAGATTTTCAAGCAAAATCTGTCAGCGAGTTTACAAAGATTTATAAAAAATGCGAATATTTCGAAATTTTGACTAGGTTCAAAATTAATTTGAAAGTTGAAAATATTTCGAAGGTTTCAAAAAATGTATATTTTTGAATATTTAGAAAACAAATGTTGAAGTTTTTTAAGAAGTTTGAGAGGTTTCAAGAAAATAAATTTTTTTTTGAGATTCCTGGGGAATTTTTTAATTACTTTTTATTTTAGAAAACTAATTTCTAAAGAAAATTTGAAAAAGTTTCAAATTTTTTTCAATTTAGAAAGGTTTTTGAAAATCTCAGGAATATTTCGAGTCAATTCAAAAGATATTCAATTCCAAGCTTCAAAAGGTCCTATCTTTCCAACTGACTCGAATTTTCGCTGAAATTATTCAAAATTCAGAAAAATAACGAATTTGTATTTTAAATTATTTATCCCCAAAAAATAATAATTAGGGTGAATTTCTTTCTTTCATAGATGAAATTTTTTTTGTAATGAAATTTGAACTATTTGGTTGCAAATTCATCGTTTAGGATTGATAATTAATCTGTTTTTGTTGAGGATTCTACTATTCTGTTCAAAATTTGTATTTCCCGGTTAAAAATGCAACTGATTGTCTTTTTGGTATGAATTCAACTATTTTTAATTTAAAATTACAATCTTCTTTGGTTGAAATATCATATGTTGTTTAAATAATGTATTCAATTATTTAATAATAATAGAAATAATAATAATCAATGGGACAAAGGTTTTCAAAATGTTGAAATATAAAAGTTAATGTTTTCCTTTCAAGAAATATAACGTAAAAAATTATATGTTTTCAGTTTGCAATATACTTATCTTCCTAACTTCTGAAAATACTAAATCTCTTTTAAAGGGACTCGATTTTTTTCTAAAATTTTGTAAAATCCTGCAAAATATTGGTTATCATTGATTATTATACTTTAAAGATATTTATAGTGAATAAAACGAAAATCATGGTGTTTGAGGGAAAAAGCGAGAAAACAATGTGCAACATTGTCCTAAATGGTGAGGGATTAGAACAAGTTGACAAGTACGTATATCTGGGTAGCCTATTCACTAGCGACGGAAAAATAGATGGGGAGTTAGATAGGCGCATAAATAAGGGTAAGCAGGTTATCGGTAGAGCAGGATCCATCCTCAGAAATAAAAACATATCAAAAAAAGCTAAAATGGCCATACATAACTCTATCTTCGTACCAACTGTACTATACGGTAGCGAGACATGGACCTGTCAAGAAAAGGACAGGAGCAAAATCAACGCGATCGGCATGAAACCTCTCCGCATAATATGCGGGAAAACACTGATGGACAAAGTCAGAAATGAGACAATCCTCAAAGAATGTGGTACACAAGAGACACTAGTTGACATATGGGAAAGAAATCAGCTAAGGTGGTTCGGACATCTTGAAAGAATGAAAGATGAACGACTGACGAAGCAAGTGTATAAAGGTAAAGTAAATGGTAGAATGCCCAGAGGTAGACCGCCGAAAGAATGGTCAGAATCTGTGAATGAGACATTAATCCGAAGAGACGTAAGAAGCCATAGGAACAGAAGAGCTTGCGTGAAGAAATGCATGGACGTGAAGGAAGCTAGAGTAGTATGCCAGGACAGAATGTGTGGCGACAAATAGTTTGTAAACAGAGTGACAATAGTGTGAATGGCGCCTGAAACAGAGACTTTGGATACTAATGGGCCCAAGTGGGGAACCATACATAACAATTTTGTGAGGTTCCTCACTTGGGGTGATCGCTAGAGAGATTGATCAGCAACCTGGGTCGGAGCAGTGTTGCGGAATGAACGTGTCATCTAAATAAATGACACGAGAATTCCAGATCGATCTAAAACACCTATCCCTAACACCTATAAAACTCCTATATACCTTATGCCCATATACCAACCTACTCTATACCTATTCACCTGTTTACTATTCCCCAACCGAGCAAGTCACGCCTACCCCGAAAGGGAAATGGCTTAATGGTATAATAATAATAATAATAATAATGTTCTTAAGAATCGGAGGAAAATGCTTGATTCAGATAACCTTAATAATAGGAAGAAATAAACTTTAAAAAGAAATGTTTATGTCAAATTTTTATTTAGTCTTTTTTGGATGAAAATCATTCCTTTTTTTATTAAGGATTCATCATTTCAGTTGAAAATCTTTCGTTGTAAATCCGTCTATTTTGGTAGAGAATAGACCTTCTTAGTAGAAAAGTCATCTATATTGTTGAAAATGCATATTTTCTGTGTTAAAAAATTGAACTATTTTGTACAGAATTCTCTCTTTTTTGAAAAAAATACATCTTTTCTGGTTAAAAATGCCACTGGTAAAATTTAATTTTTATTTGTTTCAAGATTCAGCTATTTTTTTGAAAATTTGTCTTTTTTGGGGTGAACTCAACTGTTTCTTATTTAAAATTAAAATCTTTTTTGGTTGGTTATATCATTTATGCATTCAATTTTTCGTTGAGAATACACTCTGAAATACAAAATTTATTGCTTTCTTTTCAAGAAACATGAAATAAAATCCATTTATTCAACGCGAGTTGAAATACTTTTTTATTTTTTTTCAACTGCAAGTCTAACAAAAGATAGAATATCATATTCCCTCAAAAATATATGACGTAAAATTTGTTTCAATGTTGATTTTGTAACGTTCACTTAGTTATGAAAAATTTAATTTGTTCAGTTCAAGAAACATAACATGAAATCCAAGTAGTCAACGTTATTTGAAATAAATTTTTCAAACCACAATTAAAAAAAAATAATTGCATATTAACCATATAAAACCATATTAGCGATGATTGTTGTCAAATTTCATAGATTTTAAAGATTAGAATGTTTCAAATAAACAATTTTTAGTAATAATTTTCAGATGCCAAAGAGAATCTTTTTAGTTATAATTAGGCAGAAATCTAAGGAAGCACTTTTTTCTTCTACTATTTCAATTGACGAATTTGAATAAACAGACGGATTTTCAACTAAAGAAGATCATTCTTTGACAAAAAATTGAGCAGTTTAATTTTTAGTTAAAAAGACTAATGTTCAACGAATGAGATTAATTTTTAACTGAAATGATGGTACATCCAACTGAAATAGTTACATTTTCAGTTACAAAAAATTATTCTTCAAGAAAAAAACAACAATTTTTCAACAAAATAGTCTAACTTTTAACTCGAATAGTTAAATTTTAAGTAAAGAATATCATTTTTCAGCCAAAGAAAAAAGGATTTCTCAACAAAATATCTTATTTTCCGACCAAGAAGATAAATTTTCAATTAGAATTATGAATCGTTTACCAAAAACGTTATGCACGGGGCTGTCCCGGTATATATTATCAGTCACGGACGCATTATTATAATGCAATCAAATGATCTGATAAGAGCGTGTGCCTTGACATATTGGGCAAAGCCTGGATTTTTACCCCATCATTCACGGACTGGGCTGCAGTCAAGAACATGATGGGGGGACCTACAGCTTAAGGTGGGATCCGAACCACCAGAACCAAGCTTAAGTATTTCCTTCGCTCGATTAAGGTTTAGCTTCAAACCCCGGAATGGTTTGGCCTGTCTGCAGCCAGAGTCTAATTGCCACTCATTCTGATTTTCCCCGGTCAGCCAACTGTTGATTTCTTCAGTGACTAACCTACTGTAAATGCCTACAACTGGTTCGGGTCCAGTAGAGTTTTCTCTTGCTCCTAGATCTGCTGAAGTATCCGATATCTCATTACCTTTGATGCTGCTGTTCCCAGGGGTGTGAAGTGGAGTCACTCGGTTTTCCATAGCTAGGTTGTTCAGTACTTCAAAGCAGTCCCATACTAGTAGCGACGTAGTCGTTGTTCCATTTTGGGCCATTATAGCAGCTCTGCTGTCTGCGCAGATACGGATGTTTCTTTTGTTGCCATACTCATGTGCCTTATAAGCGCATTGGAGCATGGCCATAATTTCATATTGTAGAACTGTGGCTAGGACCCAATCGGGGTTGTGAAGCCCATTCCACTCCTTCTACGATATGTACCGGCTCCTGCCTTTCTCCTTGTTTCTAGAGCCATCTGTATACCAGTTGTCAACATCACTGGGCAGGTGTGCTTCGCCGTTAACCAATTCCTCCTTCGTGGATACTCCTTGTCGAATAGATAGCGAGTGGGGTCTTTTGTCCCTGAACATGCTCTGGGTCGGCCTACTCGCGATGTCGGTTGGGATACGCACTGCCGTCAAAATCCTTCCGTCTTTTACCATATTTAATCTCCAGGCCGCCTCCGCAGCCACGGACTTGATGGTGAGATGGAGGGACTTCAATCCTGTTAGTGCCCCCAATGCCATTGTGGGTGTCCACTTTGAGGCACCAGTGACTCCTCATAGAATCGGTCTCCTGATTCTTTCCAGTCCAGACTTCACAGTGGACAGTTCAAGCCTGCTCCACCAGACCACCGCCGCATAGGTTAGCCCGAGTACCAGGATCGCTGTGTAGATCCACATAAGTGTGTCCGGCTTCAAGCCTCTGCTTCTCCCTATGGCTCTCCTACAGAGCCATAGAGTTGCTACTAGCTTTTTGTACTTGTTTTCTCGGTTCTCGTTTCATGACAGCTTCTTATTTAGGATGACTCCTAGATATTTAGCTCATTCTTTGATTTCGAGCTGTTGTCCTCTCAATTTCAGTGTACTCGTGGTTCCCCAGTTATAGCGTCTGGTGAATACAACCGCGTCTCTCTTACTCGGATTGACCGATAATCCAGTCTTCTTGCACCAAGAATTCACTATCCCCAGTGCTTGCTGCATTACTCCGAAGAGCACGTCCAGATGCTGGCCGCGCATGATAGATAATATATCGTCCGCGTAGCGTGGTAGCGTGGTAACGTGGTAGCCCTGACTCGTGAGCAGCGAAAGCAGTTTGTCCACTACCAGACACCATAGCAGGGGTGATAAAACGCCTCCTTGTGGATATCCCGAGTTAACGGTTCCACATAAAGTGGTATCACCCCTCGTCGTTGTTAGGTTCCTGTTGGCCAACAAGTGGCAGGTTCATTCCACGGCTGCTATAGGCATACCATGTGTAATTATCTCCGCCCTGATTCCCTCTCTGGAGGCGTTGTTGGAGGCCCCTTCGATATCCATGAAGGTTCCAATTGCGAGACGTTTCTGCTTCAGTTGTTCTTAGATTAGGTTTACTGCTTCGCATAGGGCCATCTCGATCGAGTGAGCAGCCCTATAGGCGTATTGCTCCATGTAAAGTGGCCTACTTGACAAGACCTTGTCGCGGATATATCTATCCACAACTCTTTTCACTGTTTTTAGTAGGAAAGATGTAAGGCTAATGGGACGGAAATCCTTGGATGAAGTATAACCGATAATGCTTGCTTTCGAAATGAAGACTACTGTCGTACCTCTCCATGCCGTTGGGACATATCCCAGCGTCAGACTAGCATTAACAAGTCTCACGATCGGTCTTATGATGATCTCTCCCGCCCTCTGTAAGAGGACCGGATATATGCCACCCGGACCAGGAGACTTCTAAGGACTGAAAGACATCAGAGCCCCCCTGACCCTGAAGGAAGTAACAATGTCGTTGGCTAGCTGCCATTTCGGACCCAGCTGGGCCACATGCGGCTTTGGTTGCCTCTGAGGTGTCGCCCCCTTTTCTCCAGACCTAATGAAGCCCGAAAAATTGGCCTTGATCAGGTGAGCCAAGGTCACCGTGTCCGACGCTGAGTGTCCCCCGTCAGGCAATTTTATGGTGCCGAGAATAGCATCCGGGTTTCGAGAAAGCAGCTTGTCCAGTCTAGCTGCCTCTGCTCCTTTCTCGATGTCTATGCAAAAGTTGGTTCAGGTTCCTTGCTTCGTCTTACGTATTGCACCCCTGTATTCATCCCTCATCGTCGTAAATGAGGTCCATAGTTCATCCGTTTTGCCAGTACTGGCACATCTGAACCTCTCTCGGGTTTCCCTGCGAAGATCTTCTAGTTTTCGGTTCCAACTGTGTGTCACCCCAGCCTTTCGGACTTTTGTGGGTCAACAATTACTTTCACAAGTAGATTTGATGGCTTCCGTGAAAATCTTGGCTGTCAACTCCAGGGTCTCTAATTGACCTGGGCACCTCTGATGTGAGTGTGCACTCCTTAGTTTGATAGAAAATTGGTACCAGTCCGTTCTTCTTGGATTTCTGGCCCACTTGGGGCTCGCGGATACAAAGGGTTTCAACTCTAACTCTTATCTATGCGTGATCTGATACTGGATAAACTATTTCAAATTTTTCAAAAAGAATCATTCTTCAACTAAAATAGATATGAATTTTGAAAAAAAATATGAATTTTTAACAAAGAAATTTAACTTTCAACCAAGTAGTTTTATTTTTAAGCATAAAGATGAATTTTCAACCAAAATGATGAATATTTAACTGTATTACGTCAATTTTCAATCAAAAAGTGAGATTTTCAACCAAGAAGCTGAATTTTCAACTAAAAAAGAAAAATTTTTAATCAAATAGTTGAATTGTCAGCGAGAAAACTTTATGTTCTACCAAATTGATGAATTTTTAACTAAAATTATGACTTTTTAACTAAAGTGATGAATCTTTAACTACAATAGTTGAATTTTCTACCAAAAATTGAATAGTTACATTTCTAATTTAAAAAATTAATTTCCATTCAAAGAGACGTATTTTCAAACGAAATAATGAAATTAATTTATATGGTTACATTTTAAGTTGAAAAAAGATGAATCTTCAACCAAGAAGATTAACTTCTACCAAAAAAGATGAAATTTCATAATACTACATGGATTTTCAACTGAAGAAAATCAATTTTCAACCAATAAAAAGTAGTTTTAAAAGCAAAAGTCACATTTTTAAACAAAATTGTGGAGGATTTTAAATAAAATAACAAATCGTTGACTGGAATAGTTAAATCTTCAACCAAAAGTTTTTAAAAATTGATAATTTTTGACATCAACAAAATTTTCAACAAAATAGTTAACGTTTTAACCAGAATAGTAGAATTTTTAGTAAGGAAAATTAATTTTCAACCAAAGAAAAAATTGTTGAATTTTCAAGCAAAAAGAAGCATTTTCAACAAAGAAGATTAATTTTCTACCAAGAAGAATGAATTTTCAACAAAATACATAAACTTTCAACGAAAAATCATCAATTCTCCAGCAAAAATGAAATAGCTACATTTTTAATGAAAAATTCATTTTTAACAACAAAAAAATGAATTTTTCAACAAAATTTGTTAAATTTGTTACTAAAGATATGAACTTTCAACTAAACAGATGCATTTTCAATAAAAAAATTATTTTTTTACCAAAGAGTTACATTTTTAACCAAAAAGTTTATTATATACCGAAAAAAGACAAAATTTCAACAAAATAGATGCATTTTCAATCAGGAAGATTAAGTGTTTATCAAAATGAACATGTTGACGAAAAATAAAATAGTTGAATTTTTAGTTAGGAAAATTAATTTTCAATCAAAAAACAACTAATTTTCTACCAGAGAAGAATAATTTTCAACAAAATACATGAATTTTCCAGCGAATATTCTAACTCTTAATGGAATTTTCAACTAAAAAGATTAATTTTCTACCAAAAAATACAATTTTTCAACAAAAAAGATGAATTTCCAAATCAAAAATATCAATTTTCAAATAAAAAAGGTAGAAAAAGGACAACAAATATAGTAAATATAGAATATGCTCATCGACCCTCTAAGATGGTCAGGTCGACTGTCTGAAACAATTTTTGTACTTCTTACAAATTACTAAAATTGTAATGAAAAATCCAATTATGTTTTATATTAACAATTCTATAAAATTATATCAATTCTGATATTTAACTTTTTGGAATGTTGTTTAATCATCGTATATTGTCATTATATATTATACTATTATAAATTTAAATGTATACTCATCTTACTTCTCAAAGTTTTCGCATGAATTTTGAATATTGTATTATCCACACACAATCATTATTATTATAACAATATAAAATATAAACTGAGAAAATATTAAACTTGAAATTTTATCTTTTTTGGATAAAAGTTCAACTATTTGGTTACAAATTCAACTCTTTCGTTGAATGTCGAACTCTTTTTTTAAATTTCATTTTAAAGATTCATCATTTTAGTTTTAAATTCATCTCATTGGTTGAAAATTTAACTATTTTGTTGAAAATTCGTTGTTTTTTCTTAAAAATTGATTTTTTCTGACTAAAAATTAATGTATTTTGCTGAAAATCCGTCTCTTTTAGTGGAAAATCAATCTTCTTGGT
Organism: Andricus quercusramuli; assembly: GCA_932178445.1. Classification (NCBI taxonomy): domain Eukaryota; kingdom Metazoa; phylum Arthropoda; class Insecta; order Hymenoptera; family Cynipidae; genus Andricus; species Andricus quercusramuli. Next base: position 85,186 of record CAKNXH010001763.1, read on the forward strand.
TCAAAATTAATCATTTATTGTTGAAAATGTAACTGCTTGGTTGAAAATTAATTTTTTTTGGTTGAGAATTTGATTCATTTGTTGAAAATTAGTCTTTTTTTTAAACTCAACTATTAAAAATTCAACTGTTTTGTGGCATATTCATCGTTTTGGCTTGAAGATTTAACGAACTGATGAAAAATTAAACTATTTGTTCGAAAATTAACTTTTTTGTTGTTAAAAATTAAACTCCTTTTTTCAACTAATTTTTAAATAGAAATATTAGCTATTCCACTTTTGGTAGGAAATTTTTTCTCCATAAGTTGAAAATTAATGCATTTTGTCAAATGTTTATATTTTTGTCAAAAATTAATCTTCTTGATTGAAGATTCATCTTTGTAGGTTGAGGATTGAACTATTTTGTTAAATTATCGTTGAAAATTCTTTTTTCAACTGAAAATTTAGGTATTTCATTTTTTGTTCATAATTTATTTATTTCTTAGTCGAAAGTTCAGCTTATTGGATAAAAATTCAAGTTTTTTAATTAAAAGTTTAGATATTTCCTTTAATGTTCAAGTCTTTTTTTGAATTCTTTTCTTAAGATACGTCATTTTAGTTGAAAATTCATCTCTTCGATTGAAAACTTTACTATTTTGTTTAAAATTAAATATTTTTTTTTATTTATATTTTCTGTTTAAAAGTTCATTCATTTTTTTGAAATTTTGGTTGTTGAACATTGATTTTTTTTGGTTGAAAATTCATGTGTTTCGTTGAAAATTCATGTGTTTCGTTGTAAATTCATGTTTTTCGTTGAAAATTCGTCTTTTTGTTCAGAATTCATTTTTTAATTGAGAATTCAAGTGTTTTGTAGGAAATAAGTCTTCTGGCTTGAAAACTCAACAATCTGGTAGAAAATTAAACTATTTTCTTGAAAATCACACTTTTTGTTGAACATTCATATTTTTGGTTGAAAATTCAACTACTTTAATAGAAAATTAAACTATTCGGTTAAAACTTAAACTATTTATTGTAAAATTTAACTATTTTGTTAGAATTTCATTTTTTTTTTAATTTTTTCCACCTGAAAATGTAGATATATGATTTTTGGTTGAAATTTTTTCTTGACTAGTTGAAAATTCAACTATTTGGTAGAAAATTTAAATTTTTATCAAATTAATTGTTGACAATTACTCAGGACTTTTTTAGAAAAAAGGTATCAAAAGAGTACCATTTTTATAATTTTTGCAAGCCTTGAATAATTTTGGGGACAAAAGTGATGCAAAAGTTTTATTTAATTTTTTTCGAAATTTTCACAAGTACTGATGGGACTTGTGTCCTAAAAAAGTACTACCGAAATTAAAGTACCGAAAATCTTCAAAAGGTCAACAGGACTTTTTGAGGACAAATGCACAAAATTTCGAAAAAAATAAAATGAAACCTTGCTAGTACTTTTGTCAAAAAAAAAAAGGTATGACTTTTCCGGTACTTAGTGTTCAAAAAAATTAAAGAAGAATTAATTGGTACTTTTTTGATACCTTCGTCCTATAAAATTCCTGATCAAAAATAAAAATAGATGCATGAAATTGCACTTTTTCAATACATTTCTGTTTTTTTGTCACCAAATATTCGAATTTGTAACCAAGAACATATGACAGTTTTCATCTCTGACGACACTCAAGGTTTGTTAATTAGCAACCTCACATTGAATAAATTTTTTTTTTTTAACATTGACATAACGGTCGAGCGTTATAAAAAAATGTATTTGCTATAAATTAGTGAATACTTGTTTCTTCCGCAAGCACAATCACAGAAGGTTAAATACGTTAAATAAGAACCAAGAGACGATATTTAAAAACTTTTCCAACAATTTAACTGATATTTTTATTTTTTTAGTTTCATTTTTAACATTCATTGCTTTATTATATGAATATTGAAAAAGAATTGAACACTTCAGAACTACAAGGAAAAAATGTATTATCTCAATTATTGTAAATAGTGTGATTTTACAATAAAATAGGAGAATTATAAGTAAATAAATGTTTTTAATATAATTAATGTAAGTACAATCTTCCTAAGATACAATGTATAAATATATTGTATTTTGAACAAAATAGTGGATATTCAACCCAAAAAGATGAGTTTTCTATAAAAAAAAAGAAATTTTCAACTAAAAAGGATGACTTTTAAAGGAAATAAATTAAATTTGAACAAAAGAATCAAATTAATCCGAAAGGATAAATTTTCAATCCGAGAATACGAATGTTCAACAAAACAGTTAGTTGAATTTTCGCCCAAAAAATATTACTTTTGACCAAAATAATTATATTTGAACTTACATTTGAAATTTTTTCTCAAATTTCTATGCATATCGCCTCGAAATTTGTTCGAATCCACATAAAAATAAATCTAATGTTTTTTAAATCATTAGAGAATAACAAAAAAAATTTCACGTGTTTTTATACTAGATACTGTGGTTCGATTCCCAGCGGAGCGAAAGGAGATCTTTTTTCCAAAAAAAATTATTTGTAATTTTTATTTGAAATCCGAATAAGCCATATAATACGGATGAATTGTTACTTTTTAAATATAACCCCCATAAGTCTGTTTTAAAGGGTCCGATAAACCTCATAAGTGAAAAAATTGGTTTTGCGACTTTATGGCGCTAATTATGATTGTTCCCGTTTTTGTAAATATGCATTGTTTTTAACACATGAAATACTTTATACTGATAATGAAAGGTTCAAATAAATTGTTTAAACAATTTATTATTGTTTTCAGCAATTTTCTCTTAGAGAAGACATAGAACGTCGCGGGTTTTTCAAAAATGTTACACTGTTTATCCAATTTTCAGTAAGAGTAAGGTAATAGTTCATTAATGTTAACAAATAAAATTGTTTAAATAATTTATTATTAATGATAATAATATTCTCTTTGAACAATGCTAGAACTTGCTGTCTTTTCTGAAATTTTTAACTTTTTGTCCACGTTTGAAGTAGAGTTAAGAGATATAATTGGATTTAACAAAAATAATTGTTCAAACTATTCATTACTATTATTAATAACATTCTGTTTGCTTAATGGTAGTAAGTTGCGGCTTTTCTTAAAATTTTTAAGTATTTATTTTTCACTTCGAGTGACTTAATAATTATTTGATTTGAGCAAAAAAAGTTGTTTGAACAATTTATTATTGTTTATAACTATCTTCGCTTAGATTAGTGCTGCAAAGATGCGGTTATGTAATGAAATTTTCAACATTGATTTATAAAAAAAAATAAACAAATTGATAAAAAAAGGTATAAACAAATATTAAATAAACATTAAAGAGAATCATATTCCAAACAATTTCTTTTTTTCTGTGAATATATTTTCCTGAAATAAAACAGATATTTGCAATATTCTTTGAATTTCCTATATGGATCATATTGGATGTAAATTTCCCTTGAAGTAGTTACTGAACGCCTTTCTTTAAAACTAATGTTGATATTTATCATTTGTTTCTAACTTGCATCAATTATTAACTTACTAAGTAAAAAGTTAAGAAAAAGTAGAAAAATGCAGAAAAAACCGCAACTTTCTAGCAATTATGTAACAAAAGATAAATATAAACAATATTAGATTGTTGAAACAATTATTTCTGTCAACTTCCATTAATTATTATATTATTAAGTAAGTGAAAAGTTAACAAAAATTCGAAGAAAAAAAACCGCAACTATCTATCATCATTATAAAAGAAGATAATTATTAACATTAATAAATTGTTTAAACAATCATTTTTGTTAAATTTTAATGATTATCACCGAACTCTAAGTGAAGAATGGACAAAAAGTTTAATATTCAAGATCAAACCGCCACTTTCTAAAAATATTCAAAAATAATATTAATTAAAAAAAAAAAAAATGGATTGTTTGAACAATCAATTTTGTGAACTTCAATCAGTTATTTACCTCACTCTAATTAAAAATTGGACATAAGGTGGAAAGTTTTTGAAAAAACTGCAATTTTCTAGCATTATACTAAGAGATTATTATTAAAAACGAGATAAAAAATAATAATAAATTGTTCAAACAATTATGGTTGTTGACAATAATAAAGGATTACTTCACTTCGATTGAAAATTGGCTGAAGAGTGGAAAATGTTTGAAAAAAAACGGCGACTTTCTGTCTCTTTTTTAATAGAAAATTGCTAAAAACCATAACAAATTGTTTAAACAATTTATGTTGACATCTGCTTATTAGTATTAGGTAGTATTTCATGTATTAGAAAAAGCCGCATTAAAAAATCTGCAAAAAAATCCTATTTAGCGCCAAAAACTAGCAAACCTCATTTTTTTACGTATGGGGTTTTTTGGGACCTTATAAAGAAGACTTATGGGGATGATATTTGGAAAGTATTATTCTGTTCACATTCTATAGCTGAAAAAAAAGTTGAGTTTCAGCTCGATTCACCTGATATTAACGATTCTGAATAAAATTTACAAAAACGTCTTTTTTCTGATGGGAATACGTATTAACCTTTATAGGGCTTGCGCCACCTCTAAATATAAAAAATGGATTGATTTTTGTGTGGATTTGAACAAATTTCCGCGCAATATACACGGAAATTAAAAAAAAAAGTTTAACTCTTTCACTACTCGTGGTAAAATATTATAGTTTCAAGTAGTATAATTTTGCAGGAGAAACCTTCCTACAGTTAATAATACAACCTACAGTGGATAATTATTTATTCATGACAAAAATATATGTAAAATAATTAATTTCAAATAAAATTCATTATCTCGTATTGTGTCCTAAATATTGGTAAAATTGAATTAATTTTTCAAATAACATTAGTATTTTTAGTTATTCATTATCCAGCTTAGGTTGTATTATCCACTGTAGACAAGTTTTCCCTGGATGTAAAACGAACAATTGCACTTTCAAATATCGTATATCACAAAAAAAGAGGGGAAAAGGGAAAAGTTTTTCCAAAATAGCGAAAAAGGTGAATTCGGACAAAATCGGAAACGCAGAGGAAAGACTGTACACCCTGCGATATATTCCTAAAATCAAACATTCTAAAATGCGAAGATATTATTCATGATAAATGTATTTCTTCAGTAATTTCATTTTTTTGAGGCCTATACCGTTTCTTCATGTTAAAATTTTTATTAAAAAATTATCAATATGTTTCGACTTGACATTGAGTCTTTATGAAATCATTATGTGAGTAATTGTCAAATTGTAGGCAAATTTTAGCACCTACAGTGGCAATTATATTGTTATTAGCAATCAAATAATTGATAATGGAAATTGATCTTATCACATGTACAAATTTTAAACCCAAAAGGGGCAGTTATGAAAATAAGAAATAATAATGAATCCATGTGCACGCGCATATAATCAGTCATACGCTGTTCTATTGTACCGTACGGTAATGATGCGAGAAGATTGTTAAAGTTTAACCTTTTTTAATGTTTATGAAAACATAACAGATTTTAATTATAAACAGTCGCCTACTTATGAAAGAAAGCGCCGCCAAGCAAGTAACAGAATGGTTTTTATAATTTTCTTTCACCCCGAAAATGGTTTTTAACGCACGTAAAGGAATGACGTTTTTGTTGTCAAGATGCACTTTTCAGTTTAATATCGGATTCACAAAAAAAAGAGTTAATTTTTTAAGCTCAATTTTATAAAACTTTGTCGATAATAAAGTCACGACCTTGTAGTATATGTGTCAATTAAAGTCTCCAGACGATAGGTCAAAACAATAAAAAATTCGTCCAATTTCAAATTTGTCGAAACGTTTATTAAACCTTGTATTAAATGATACGCTACGGTAATGACATCGGAAATGGCAAAAATTGAGGGACAGACTTCAAGGCTTTTACAATGTTATTTATTAGACTTAAAAAATGTGCATACATTGCATTTATGTTCGTGTGAAGTTCACAAACTTGATACGTTAAGCGTTTTTCATCTTACTGTCTAAAAAAAAGGACAAAATCAGTTTATCCTTGTGCAAAGTGAGGTTGGGACGCCGTACGGTAATGACGTTTCAGGTATTCTTATATTAAATTAAACTAAATAGGAACAGAAATGAAAAAAAAGAACTGACCATTTTGTAGAGGATGATACTAAGCGCTAATTAAAATTTTTGTTTAAATCAGCACGAGTTTCTAAGGTAATGTTATATTACTGGGACTTCAAGTTTGCCTTCAATTTGACAATTACCCATGTACTAATATGGAAAAAGGAAAGAAACCGCTAAAGATTATATAAAGTTTGTTGTTAGTTTTTTGTTAATTTTTTGGCTAGTTTTTGTTTTTTTCTGTTCTTTCAAGTTGTTGTTTTTTGTTCATATTCTTGTAGATATGCCACTTTTGAAAGCACTGTTAAAAATAATTTATTTAGAATTATTGTTGTACTAAAAAATTGAATATTGTTGGTGTATTTAATAAGCGTAAGTAGTTACAGACATTGTAAAATAACAATTACGATTGAGATACCTCAGAAAAAGAATCCCATAGAAAAATTTTCTTAGATTATAATATTTTGATTACGTTTTAGGTTATTCGTGGTTGACAAATTTTGTTTCGTCAAGCCATATAGCTTTGATAATTATAAGGACATAATTATCAAAACCATATGGCTTGACGAAACAAATTTTCTCAACCACAAATAACCTAAAATATAATCAGAATATCATAATCTCTAGAAAATTTTCGTATGAGTTCCTTTTTTTGAGTTTATCTAAATCATAATTATTATTTCACATTATCTTTAATTACTCACACTTGTGAAAAAAAATCAACAATGCTTTTAAAAGTGGAACCCTGGTGGAAAAATGTGCACAAAAAAGTACTATAAAAATTAAAACTATTTTTATATGAATTCATGAAAAAGTATACATGCAGAAATTTACAACTACAAGAATCTACAGGAATTTACCAGATTTTTTTCTCAGCAAAATGCATACTTAAATTTTTAACCAAATACTTTGATTGTGTACCGAGAAAAATGAGTTTCAAAAAAAGTCCAAACTTTTTAAATGAAAAAGATTAAACTTCAACCAAAAACAGTAGACTTTTCAATAAAATTGAATTTTTTATAAGAAAGCTGAACTTTTAACAAAAATATACTTGAATTTTGAACAATATTGTTGAATTCTCAATCAAATATTTAGTTTTTTACACATAAAGATGAATTTTAAGCCGTAAAATCAAAATTTCAAATAGAGTATATTAAACTTTAACCAAAAACGTTTGCACTTCCAACCAAATGCTGGAATTTTCAATAACAACAAAATAATTTGTAATCAAACAGTTGACTTTTCAACCAAATAATTGAATTTTTCAGATGTCACTTGAATTTCCATCAGAAAAGATGAATTTTCAATCCAAAAGGATGAATTTTTTGTCCAAATGGAGGAATTTCTAACAAAACAGTTGAATTTTTCGCCAAAAATACTATTTTTCAGCGAAATACTTGACTGATATGAATTATGAACCAAATAAAATAAAATATATAAAACTTTAACCAAAAACAGTTGCACTTCAATCGAAATAGTTGATTTTTTAACAACAAGAAATTCATTTTTAACCAAACAGTGGTATTTTCAAACGAATAATTAAATTTTTTAAAACATTTGAATTTTCAACGAAGAAGATTAACTTTCAATTTAGAGGGACAAATTTTTGGTCCAAATAGACGAATTCTTAACAAAACAGTTGAATTTTCAACCAAAAATATTATGTTTTAACAAAATAATTAAATTTTCAACAAAATAATCAAATTTTAATCAAAGTCTTCCATTTTTCATTGTATACAATTTTTTTATAATAATAAAAAACTTTACCCAAAAAATGTTGCTCTTTCAACCAAACAGTTGAATTTTAAAAAACCAGAAAATAATTTTCTAACCAAGCAAATACATTTTCAACCAAATTATTCAATTTTTTAGAAAACACTTGAATTTTCAAGAAAGAAGATGAACTTTGAATCCAGGAGAACAATTTTTTTTTACAAATAGACGAATTTTCAACAAAACAGTTGAATTTTTAACCAAAAAAAATTATTTTTTGCCAAAGTAAATGAATTTTCAAAAAAATAATTAAACGTTTAACCAAGTACTTGAATTTTTAACCTAGTGCTCGAATTTTTTACAACCAAAAATGAATTTCAAACCAAATACTCAAATTTTCAAATCAAAAAGATTGAATTTAAACCAAAAATATTTGCAGTTTCAACGAAATAGTTGGATTTCAACAAAGAGAAATTCATTTTTAATAGAACGATTGCATTTTTAACCAAACAATTAAATTTTTTAGAAAACACTTGATTTTTTAACGAAGAATATGAACTTTAAATATAAAAATAAAAAATTTTGTACAAATAGACGAATTTTCAACAAAACAGTTGAATTTTTAGTCAAAAAAAATTATTTTTTGACGATATAAATTAATTTTCAACAAAATAATTAAACTTTTAGCCAAGTACTCAAGTTTTTAACCAAATACTTACATTTTTTACCCTCAAAGTTGAATTTCAAATCAAATACGCGAATTTTCAAATTAAAAAGATTGAACTTCAACCAAATACAGTTGTTGTCTCAACACAATAATTAAACTTTTTATATGACAGTAAAAGTTTTAAAAAGAAAGATGAACTTTCAATAGAAAAGTATGCATTTTTTATCTAAATAGATCAATTTTCATTAAAACACTTGAATTTGTAACCTACAAAAATGAATTTCATACCAGATATTCAAATTTCGAAATAAAAAAGATCAATAATGATAATAAAAAACTTCAAACAAAAACAGTTGCCTTTTCAACAAAATAATTAAATTTTTTTAGAAGTCAGTTCTGTCCAAATAGATCAATATTTATCGAAACAGTTGAATTATCGACCAACAATATTTTTTGACAAACTTCTTGTATGTTCAACAAAAAATTTGCATTTTAGACAATAACTTGAATTTTCTACTTACAAAGATAAATTTCAAACCAAATATTAAAATTTCCAAATAAAAAAGATCTCTTCCCAAATTAGCATATAATGCCTTAATAAAGACTTGATGGCAGGTCAAAACATGATATCATTTTTTAAATAAAAATTTCAACATAAAAAACGGCAGAGGCCTCAATACAATTTATCATCTATTATTCATAGTCAAAGGTAATACTGTCGACAGCTTAAAATGCTTTTTTTCTTCAAATCATGTAGCAATCCTGATACTTTTGAGATTGCAAGATTTTCAATAGTGACCCTAAAACATGAAATATGAATTTTGCCTTTCATCATCTTTTTTCTCAAGAGATGTCATTAATGATAAAAGAGTTGTGAAATGTGTTTAAAATGTTCCGCGAGCCAAGTATCGAACAATGTCATCGACTGCAAACTACATATATATGAGCCATGGGGCACGTGACCACCTTTACTTTTAGGTTTCTGAATGGTGCCGCTATTTCTGTACAATCAGTTAGTAAAAGCAGGAACCGCATATCGCACGCGTGTTGCGAATGCTAATGATTATCGTTACCCGCGCAAGTTTCAGATCGCCAAATTGCGATTTAGAAAGCAAATAATAAGTGATGCCAAGAATGCTGGCAGGTGGGAATTTCAAAGAAGACTCAATCGCTCAAAAGAGAAAAGAATACATTTAGTACCCATCAATGGCGAAATTTATTCATTGTTGAGTAAGATTGATATCCCCAGAAATTGACAGCCAATATTAATGGCATTAAGGATTACCAAATCAAAAAAAAGGCACATGGATAGATTTGGTATCAGGAAACTCTTTTATCTTATACTAGAACATCTTACGCGCACGCTCACTTCTGTATTAAAATTTTTTTATTGTTATTTTTTATTTGAATAAATATTTTCATAATTTAATTGTGTATTATTATATTATTTAATTATTATTATTCAATTGTTATTAGACTGCCTATTATATCCGATACTATACTCATTTCACAACATCACATTTTGAAAAATTAGATAATTGTAATAGAGTTATTTGAAACATAAAAACAATGAAAAAATAATTTTTACTTAAAACAGTTGTTTTTGCAACATAATAATGAAAATTTTCAGATGCCGGTTGAATTTTTAAAAGAAAGATGGACATTCAATCTAAAAGTATGAATTTTTTGTCAAAATAAATCAATTTTTATCATAACAGTTGAATCTTCAACCAAAAATATTACTTTTCAACAAAATACTTGAATAGTCAAAAAAATAATAAAATTTTAAACAAACAATTGAATTTTTCACTTTTTTTGTAGTTTTATAATAATAGAAAAACTTCAACCAGAAATTGACAGTCAATATTAGTGGTGTCAATGATTGCCGAATCAAAAAAAAAGCACATGGATACAATTGGTATCAGGAAACTCTTTTATCGTATACTAGACTATCATACACGCACGCTAACTTTTATATTAACATTTTTTTATTATTATTCTATTCGAATAAATATTTGCATAATCTCGTTTGTATAATTTCATTGTGTATGATTATATTATTTGATTATTATTACTCAATTTTTAGTAGACTATTCTAGCCAGTACTATACTCATTTCACAACATCACATTTTAAAAAATTATATAATTGTAATAGAGTTATTTATAACATAAAAACAATGAAAAAAACATTTTTACTCAAAGCAGTTGTTTTTGCAACACAATAATGAAATTTTTCAGATGACAGTTGAACTTTCAACAAGAAAGATGAACTTTCAATCCAAAAGTATGAATTTTTTGTCAAAATTCATAAATTTCCATCAAAACAGTTGAATTTTTGAACAAAAATATTATTTTTCAACAAAATACTTGAATGGTCAACAAAGTAATTGAATTTTAAACAAATAATTGAATTTTTTACTATTTTTGAAATTTTATAATAATAAAAAAAGTTCAACCTGAAATTGACAGTCAATATTAATGGCATCAATGATTGTTAAATAAAAAAAAACACATGGATACATTCGGTTTTAGAAAACTCTGTTACCGTATACAAGAACTAGACTATCATATGCGCACGCTCACTTCTGTATTAAATTTTTTTTATTGTTATTTCATTCAAATAAATATTTGCATAATTTTGTTTGCATAATTTTATTGAGTATGATTATATGATTTAATTATTATTATTCAATTTTTATTAGACTGCCTATTATAGACGGTACAATACTCATTTCACAACATCACATTTTCAAAAGTTATATAATTTTAATAGAGTTATTTATAACATAAAAACAATGAAAAAATAATTTTTACTCGAAACAGTTGTTTTTGCAACACAATAATAAAATTTTTCAGATGACCATTGAACTTTCAACAAGAAAGATTAACTTGAAATCCAAAAGTATGAATTTTTTGTCTAAATAGATCAATTTTCATCAAAACAGTTGAATTTTTAAACAAAAATATTATTTTCCAACAAAATACTTGAATGGTCAACAAAATAATTAAATTTTAAACAAATAATAGAATTTTTCACTTTTTTTGAAATTTTATAATAATAAAAAAAGTTCAACCAGAAATTGACAGTCAATATTAATGGAATCAATGATTGTTAAAAAAAAAAGCACATGGATACATTCGGTTTCAGGAAACTCTGTTACCGTATACTAGAACTAGACTATCATATGCGCACGCTCACTTCTGTATTAAATTTTTTTTATTGTTATTTCATTCAAATAAATATTTGCCTAATGTTGTTTGTATAATTTAATTGTGTATCATTATATTATTTAATTATTATTAATCAATTCAACAACATCACATTTTTAAAAATTATATAATTCTAATAGAGGTACTTAAAACATAAACAAAATGAAAAAATAATTCTTCTTTTTTCAACACAATAATTATTTTTTTAAGCTGACAGTTGAACTTTTAACAAGAAAGATAAACTTTCAATCCAAAAGTATGAATTTTTTGTCTAAATAGATCAATTTTCATCAGAACAGTTGAATTTTTTACGAAAAATATTATTTTTTAACAAAATACTTGAATGGTCAACAAAATAATTAAATTTTAAACAAACAATTGAATTTTTTTACTTATTTTGAAATTGTATAATAATAAAAAATACTTCAACCAGAAATTGACAGTCAATATTAATGGCATCAATGATGGCCTAACAAAAAAAAATCTGCCCGCCTCGCGGGCACATTCTCATCGCGCGCTTGGCGCGCGGCTCGCTTCGCTCGCAAGTTTGAGCGCACCTAGGGCGCGCGACTGTTGGATCTCGCGCTTCACGCTCGATCATGTATTTATCTCGCGCTTCGCGCTCGATTATGTATTCACCTTGCGCTACGCGCTCGGGCATATTCACATCGCGCTTTACGCTCGATTCCTCTAGATCTTTGAACTTCGTGTTCGACTTCGATGAAAGAAAAAGTTTATTTCTAAATATTAGAAAATTATCAAAACCTCTACATATGAAGTGACTGTTAAATTTGTTTTTATTTTAGACTGAAAAGGAAATTTATTTACTCAAGGTTCTATCGACCTTAAGGAACACATTCTCATCCAGATACTCGCGCTTCGCGCTCGATATTTGATTTCAAATTCATTTGAACCTTGCGTTCCACGCTCGGTTCTGTGCACCGTATAATAGAAACAAAAAAGTTTGAGCGCACTTACGGCGCGCGATTTGGGCGTCGCGCTTCGCGATTTGTATTTGATTTCAAATCAAGAATAATTTTATAAATTAAGCGACAAATTTTATTAGTTAAAATGTTATTTTAGATTTTCCGTTTTTCAAAAAAGTTATTTTTTTCATTTTGAATATATTCTTACAACGAAAATGGATTTTTCCAAAGTTTTCCAAAAATTTGATTTCTTTTACTGTCAATGTTATTTTCACGAATAAAATAAAAACTACGCGTCCTATCGAAACATGATGGATAAAAAATTTGTACCTCTTCTTTGAATGAACAAATGTTGTCTTCGTCATGTTTTTCGTAGCTTGTGTTATTCGTCTAAAAATTTATTTTTTCTATTTTCAATGCTGTTTTTTATGAATAAAACAAAAACTACGCGTCATATCAAAAAGTGAATAATAACAAATTTGTAGATCTTTTTTAGATGCATAATTTTGATTCAGTCATCTTTTGTCGTATCTTGCATAGTTTCACAGCAAAATGGAATTTTTGATTTCTCATTATTTTGTTGTGCGATCAGAATTTAAATTTTTTATTTTTTTGAAAAATTCAAAAAGTTATTATGAAAATATTGTAAGGTGTTCAAAAATCAACGTTTTTCTTCTCTAGACTTTTTTTCATAACGTGCGTTTTTCGGCTTAAAATGTTCATTTTCGTTTGTTTTTTGGAATTTTGAAAATGCTATAACTCTGGTAATTTTTTTTTATCTGAAAAAGTCATTAGAATATTTTTTTGCTCTTTTTGCTTACTACTAACAACCGTCCATACAATTTCCAAATCTTCAAAAAAAGTGTTCTCAAAAATTTTCAAAATGTGCTCACTTTTTGAATTTTCATCCGAAATAGCTGGTTAACGAACTTGTTCTTTCTTTTTAGGCCCTAAAAAAGTGTGCCAAAGCACAACCCAATCTGATTATTTTTTCGAAAGTTATCGTGCCTACAGACAGACAGACAACTTGGTAAAAACCTTTTTTTCTGGCTCAGGGGGTCTCAAAACGTGGAGATTTGATGAAAACCGAACAAGTCAAATTTTACATAAAACCAATACCTTCTCATTAGAATGAGAATGTAAAAATCACATAGATACATTCGGTATCAGGAAGCTCTTTTATCGTATGCTAGATTATCAAACGCGCACGCTCACTTCTGTATTAACATTTTTTTATTGTTATTTAAGTTAAATAACTATTTGCATAATATTATTTGTATAATTTTATTGTATATTATTATATTATTCAATTTTTAATAGAATGCCAATCATAGTTGGTACTATATTCCTTTCACAACATCACATTTTTCAAAATTATATACCCAGAAAGGAAAATGGAATTATGGAATAATAATAATAATAATAATATAATTGTAATAGATGTATTTAAAACATAAATAAAATGAAAAAATAGTGTTTACTCGAAACAGTTGTTTGTTCAACACAATAATCAAATTTGTTAGGTGACAGATGAACTTTCAACAAGAAAGATAACATTTCAATCCGAAAGTATGAATTTTTTGTCTAAATAGATCAATTTTCATCAAAACAGTTGAATTTTTAACCAAGAATATTATTTGTTAACATAATACTTGAATGGTCAACAAAATAATCAAATTTCAAACGAATAATTGGATTTCTTACTTCTTTTGAATTTTTATAATGATAAAAAAACTTCAACCAGAAATCGACAGTCAATATTGATGGCAACAATGATTGTCAAATAAATTAAACACGTGGATACATTCGGTATCAAGAAACTCTTTTATCGTGTGCTAGACTATCATGCGCGCATGCTCATTTCTGTATTGAAATTTTTTTTTATTTTTATTTTTTATTTGACTAAATATTTGCATAATGTTGTTTGCATAATTTTATTGTGTATTATTATATTATTCAATTATTATTTGATTGTTAATAGACTGCCTATTCTAGGCGGTACTATACTCATTCCACAACATCACATTTACTAAAGTTATATGATGGTAATAGAGGTAGATATTTAAAACATGAATACAATGAAAAAATAATTTTTTCCTATAATTTTTTTTTTTCTTATTTGAACTTCTATATCTGAAAATTTGACTGAATAATAACCTTTTGAACTAATTCCGGAACAAACTAAAACACATGTGTCATATAATTTTAACATCTGAATTTAGATACTCATTTCACAACATCAAAAATCTTTAAAAAATTATATAAATGGAATAAAGGTATTGTAAATATAAACAAGCCTTAATTATACATATTGTAGCAAATATTCAACTACATAACCTTGAAGCAAACAATCAGTTTATGTTACTTCATTGAGAAAAGATTAAAATTCAATCTTTTTGTAATGTAATAATGTGAATAGGATTAATCAGCTAATAATTAGTCACTCATTTCAAAACATCAAAAGTAATACAAACACAGTAAATCCTAGAGATATTATTCATCTGAAGTTGGCTAAAATCGCTGCAAACAATTGACAACTACAATAAATTATCCGAAAAGGGATAAATTTTATCCGCCTCAAGATAAAAATTATCTTCCGTCGGATAATTGTCGTTTTCAATTGTTTGCAGCGTTTTTATCCAACTTTAGATAAATAATACCTCCGGGATTTACTGTGAAGTTATTCTCATTGAAACATTCAAATAATTTGTACTTCATATTTGTTTTGAATTTGAACTTTAATTTCTGAAGAATTGATTTATGAATAACCTTTTAAACTAATTCTACAAAAAATGAAACATATGTGCATGTAATTTAGGAAACTGAATAATTCAGATATTCATTTCACAACACCAATAGACATTTTTGAAAATTATAAAATTGGAATATAAGTATTTTGAATATGAATAAACCTTCAGCATACGTATGATATTCAATATTCAATAACATACCTTTAAAGTAAATATCAATTCATTGTTTGTCATTGATTTAGTGGAATATACCTAGTACAATCATATCGGCCGAAATAGAGCGCGCATAATGATAAAGTAGAACATCTATAACTAGATGAGAAATGTCTGAAAATTACTGAAATACATTTTACGTCGTATATTCAGAAAGTCAGTCATAATTCACCCAAGTTAAATAAATTTATAAAAATTAATGAAATACATTTTACGTATTAAGCAGAATTTTAAAGATTAGCGATTTTCGAGATTGATCCAACTATGTTTCTATTTTATTATTCGGTTGAAAATGTAATTATTTTGTTGAGAATGCAACTATATAGTTAAAAAGTCATCCTCTATTATCAAACTTCAACGACTTTGTTGAAAATTGATTTTTTTTAATTATAGGTTTATCTTCTTGGTTGGAAATTGAACTATTTTGATGAAAATTCGTTTCATATTCGGTTGAATATAAAATTTTCAAAATTACAATTAAACCATTCCATTTTTGGTTAAAGATTTATCTTTTTCAGTTAAAAACTAAAGTATTTGGTTAAAAATGTATCTTTTTTGTTTGAAAGGCGATTATTTGATTTAAAATTAAACTACTTTGTAAAATTTTTTTTTTATTAACGATGCATAATTATAGTTCAAAATGATACTATTTTCTTCTAAATGAACCTTTTCGTTAAAAATTCTACTGTTTTGTTGAAAATTCATCTTTTTGGCTTGAAAATTCAACAATTTGGTAGGAAATTAAACTATTTTGTTATAAATTGAACTTTTTGGCTGAAAAATCATATTTTTGGATTGGAAATTCAACTTTTTTTAGGATAATTCGTCTTTTTGGCTTTACAATTGAATAATTTTGTTTAAAATTCATATATTTTGTTCAAAATTCGTTTTTTCGGGGAATATTAATCTTCTTGGTTGAAAATGCATCTTTTATGGTAGAAAAGTCATCCTTCTTGATTAAAATTTTATCTTTCTCAGTTGAAAAGTAACTTTTTTGTTAAAAATTCAACTGTAATCGAAAAAATTCGTCTTTTTGGTTTGAAAATTTTACCGTTTGGTGAAATCTTTAACTATTTTTTGGTTAAAAAATAAACTATTTTGTTGAAAACGAAATATTTTTTATTTAGAATTTTTTTCCGAACAGTTTCTGATTTGAAAAGAATTAGAATCCTAGATTGTAAATCGAATAATTTTTGCTCACAAGAATTAAATTTCTGATTTGGAACAGATAATTTCGGAGAAGAATTACAATTCTGAATTTAAAGAGGAATTTTTTTTGATGACCTCCTTCTTCATCAGAACGAAAATTATCTAATTATCTTCCAAAAACGCGAGCATAACATAACATTGTTTACAAAAATATTTATTTTGAGATACAAAATTTTTCTTTGAAATTCAATTATAATTTTCTTCTTGATTCTGATAGATCTTTTCGTTCACTTTCAAAATTCGCCATAAAATTCAAAAATATTCAAAAACTGACAAAAAAGCGGCGGTTTTTCTGAAAATCTTCATCAAACACAATTTTCTCAAGAAGACCATCATTTTATTTATTGTTAATTTTTGTTCCAAGATTATACTATAATGGTGCGTGAATCTCAAAAGAGTGTATCTTGTGTCCGTGACTTGGAGAAGAGAAAATGGGATTTATTCTCATGAAAAATGCAAATTTCCATTTTTTGCAATAACAAAAAGAAAGAAACAAAAAATAAAAAAAGTTGTTCCACTTGAAAACTTCTAAAAACAAGTTTCTAATCACTTTCCTCTATCTTGCGTTTTTTCCGAAACTTTCGCTAAAATATTAATAAAGTCTTCTGTAATTTTATTTTCCTTAGAACAGTACAATTTTCTATCAAATAATAAATAAATAATAAAATAAGGTCAATTTAAGTGATCAAATCTATGCGAGAATTTCGAAAATAAGATAACCTCTTTTTCTGATTTTCGAAAACAGGATAAATTCTGTTGGGATACATGCTACAGTACTAGCATAGAAAAAAAATGAAACGATCATCTTTCTGTGAATTAAGAAGAAAAATGCAAATATTATATGAAATATTGGTTCAGATACTGCAACGACTTTTAAAAAATGTTCAAATGTAAAATTTCTGGTACATATAACGTTCAAAATTCGTCAAAAAACAACATATTTTGTTCCGAAAAGATTCCGTTACTTTAGGAAGCATAGCCTGACTGATAATTGTATTATTTTATTTAATTAATTAATAATTTTTTTATTGTTGAATGTTTATAGATTATTACGATTCCTGGAATCCAGTAACACTGAAACATCCTCTTTCAATTTTGTTAGAATTATATAAATTCACAATAAGTAGGTAGAAGCACATAACTCTTACAAGATTACGCGGAAAAGGAAATGCTTCACAGTGACCCCGCACCAATAATAATGTAACCTTATAGGGTGAAATCGTATGGGATTGCGCAACCGGAGATTCTACCTGACCTTTAACCTGCCGCTTCTAATTGCTAAATTTAATCCTTAAACTTTCTACTTACACCCAGTCACCCAGGTCCCAGATTGTCTCGACAACCTCAAGAAATTTTTAACTTTTATTATCCCCTTAAAGTTTCATAGAAGCAATTTTATTATGCGGTGAAAAGGGAAAGGAAATTATGATGTTGGTCAAATTTTCTATCGGTTAGATGCTAGAAATAACTTTTTATTGAGGTGTGAAATAAAAAGTTGCTAATCCGAAAAGCCACTAAGAGTCATAAACCATCATAAAATCGCATCATCAGTCTTTTCAATAAAACCAAGCCTCTGTCACATTTGTAATCTTTGGTAAACTCAAACTTGGGCACTTTTGTTTGATCAGGTGAAAGTCCCTCGGAAACGAAATCCGGGAAGATGTAAAATATTAGTGGGACGGCTTCTGTTTTTGAAGAAAGTAAACAAACTATTAAGGTGCGTCCTTAAAGGGTTTTATTCATAAGTGAAGAAGTGAAAGACATTAGAGTATGTTTAGTGAATTTCTAATGAGTGATGAGGAAAGTCTTTATTAATTTATGATATCTATTGGTATCATTAGTGCTCATCACGTAAATCACGGTAATTGAAGAAACCTTTTCCTTTCTCCTGATGGAGGAGGCACTTGAGTTTTTAATTAATCGCTTTATTTTCAACCAAGAAACATGCATTTTGAACAGTGTTGGGTACCCTGGTGGAGAAAATTTTCACAAGAAAGTAAAAAATTTCTACAATTGTAGCCTCGGGCGAGTGGCTGTTGGATCTCGCGCTTGGATGAACAGAAAAAAATTATTCTCAAATATTATAGAATTATGAAAACCTCTACATATGAAGTGATTATCTAATTTACTTAAGGTTCTATCCAGATATTCGCTCTTCGCGCTCGATATTTGATTTAAAAATATGAAAACATAATATAATATCTATCAATTTTTTTCGTGGCATTTGTCATTTGTACAAAAATTTAATTAATTTTATTATTAAATCCGTTTTTTATGAATGAAACGAAAACTGCGCGTCCCATCAAAATGTGATTAATAACAAATTTGTATATCTTTTTTCAGTGTACAATTTTTGTCCATCCATCTTTTTTCGTATCTTGTATAGCTTGATCGCAAAATGGAATTTTTGATGTTTTATCATTGTGCGCGATAAAAATGTGAAATTTCGATGTTTCAAGAAAATTGAAGAAAATCTCATAACAATATTGTAGGATGTTCAAAAAGAAATATTTGTCTTTTTCTGACTTTTTTTTATATCGTGCGTTGTTTAGCTGAAAATGTTCATTTTTGTTTGTTTTTTGGAATTTGGGAAATGCTATAAATCCGGTAATTTTTCTTCTATCAAAAAAAAGTCATTTACATAGTTTGTTCACGTTTTTGAGTACTGCTAACATCCGTCCATAGAATTTATAAATGGTGAGAAAAGACAGACTAACAGACAGACATTTTGTAAAAACCGATTTTTTGGATTCAGGGGGTCCCAAAAAGTGGACATATGACAAAAACGGGGGGGGGGGGGGTCAAATTTTACACAAATTCTCATTATAGGATGAGAATGTAAACATACAGTTAAATACGAGAAGCTAATTTTTTCTTGTTTTTTTTTTTAGTAAAACAAAAAAAAAAATTAACAATAAAGTACAAGTTTTCAATTTTACGTAAATTATTGTGGAAACTTACAAATCTTTACAAAAAATTACAAGATTTCACAAAAGATTTTGAAATTTTTCAATTAAAGAAGACAATTTTTGAATATCTAACAATATTTTACTTTTCATTTATAATAAGCAATTTAAAATCAAATATTAAAAACTAAGCAATTTTAAACTGAATTATTTTAAAAAGAGTTTAATTTTTAAACTTTTTATATTATAATTTAAATTGTTCTATTTAACAAATTTTTAATACATGAGTGGAATTATTGAATTTTGATGCATACATAAAAATTAAAAAATTATCAATTCGAAAGAAATTTAAGTTTAAGAAATATTTGCATGTTTTGAAAAAATCCAAACTTAATTAAAACCTGGAAAAGATTTCGAAATATGAAAATACTAAATTTAGATTTTTAAAGATTTAGGAATAAGATCTTGAAGTTTTTAAGGATCTTTAAAGGTTTCAAGAAAATAAAAAAAGTTTCTTAAGTTTGCTGGTAACATTTAAAATGATTTTTTATTTTGAAAAATAAATTTTCAAAAATATCTAAAAAGATTTAAATCAAATTTTTGAATGGTTAATGAAAAATAAACAATTATTAATTTGGAAAATAATCGAGTAAGTTTGAAAAATATTTCGAACTTTTGAAAAGATTCCAAAATAATTGAAAACGCGAAAAGAAATAAAAACATTAAAAATACAATGTAGACTTATGAAGATGTCCGACACAACATTTCTAAGCTTTTGATGCATTTTGAAACGTTTGAAATGAATGAAAAATTTTCATCAAAATTTTTAGAAAAACAAACAATCATTCTGTTGTTGATAAATTAATTTTAAAAGAACTTTATTACTACTGTTTGAGGATTTTCAAAAAATGATAGGAAAAATTCGAGTTCCAAGATAATAAAATTATTATTAGATTCCTAGAAAATTTTTTAATAATTTTACTTTAACAATTTTTTTGAGAGAATATTATAAAATATTTTAGAACAAATTTTAATGCATACAATAATGTTTCTAGCTTAAAATTGCTTAAAATGATATAATTTTGAAAATTTAAAAATTTTTCGTATAAAAAAGATCTACAAATTTTTTTCTGATCACTTTTTGATAGCATGCGTAGTTTTTGTTTTAATCTTAGAAAATAAAATTAAAAATTCAGGAATTGAATTTTGCGACAAACGACAGAATCTATGAACAAAATGAATAGACAAAAGATGCTCACGCAAAAAAGAGCTATACAAATTTGTCATAAATAATTTTTTCAAAGGAGCGTAGTTTTTGTTTTAACCATGAAAAATCGCATTAAAAAAAATTACATTTTTGGAAAAACCATACAAGAGAAAAACAAAAATTAGTAGACAAAAGTTGTTCAACCAACAATTTTTAAGTATCAGGGCCTAAAATTTTTCCAATTTCGGAAAAAACACCTTTTTTATGATTCAATTTAAAACGCTTTAAATTCCTAATATTTCAAGCAAAAATATTGCATTTTCAACAAAATATATGACCTTTTAATAGTATAGTTGAATTTTCAACCAAAAAGAACACTTTCAAACAAAAGAGTTGAATTTTCAAACCAAAAGGATGAATTTTCAACAACAAAATTCATCTTCGATCAAACAGTTAGACTCCCTACTAGAATAGTTCAATTTTTTACAAAAAATGTTACTTTCAACCGAATAGTCAAATTTTCTACAATTTTCAAACCAAAAAGACGAATTTCCTAAAAAAAGTTGATTTTCAACCAAACAAATGAATTTTCTATTGAAAAAAAAAAAATTGAAACTGAATTTTTAACAAAGTAACTCAACTTTCAACCAAGTAGTTATGCTTTCAAACAGAAAGGTCAAATTTAAGAAAAAAAACCTTTTCTTATTTTTCAAACAACTGAATGGAATTTCTACGAGAATAGTTGAATTTTCAACAAAATACACAGACTTTTAACCAAAGTAGACACATTCTCAACTAAAACATAATAGTTGATATTATTTTAACAAAAAAAGATTTTTATTTAAAATCAAACACAGCTGAATAATTTTTTTACGAAAATAGTTCAATTTTTAACGAAAAGAAGTAAGATTTTTTGAAATGAGATTTTTTAATCAAAAGAGCTAAGTTTTTAAGCGAAAAAGCCGTTTTTGACCAAAGAAAGAAGAAAATTTCAACAAAATAAATGAATTTTCAGTCACATAGTTGAATTACCTACTAAAAAAATCATTCTTTTTAACAAATAGTTCAATCTTCAACCCAAAAAAAAAAATAAATAAATTTTAAACTAAAGATGGAACAGTTAAATTTAAAATTCAAATAATTTATTTTGAACCAAAAAAGAAATACGAATTTTCAACAAAATAGTTCAATTTTAAACCAAAGGAATAAATTTTCAACTAAAATGATGAATCTTCAACTGGAATAGTTGAGTTTTCAACCAAAAAGGCGAATTTTCAACTACAAGTGATACATTTTCAACCAAATAGTTAAATTTTTAACTGAAAAAAAAATATTTAAGCAAAAATGGAATAGTCCAATTTTCAACAAGAAAAAAAAATTTTCAACAAAATAGTTCAATGTTGAACTGAAATAGTTCAATTTCCAGTTAGAGAAATTAATTTTTAAAAAAGAAAAGAGGAATTTTTAACAAAATAGACTTTGAGCCATAGAGATGAATTTTCAGTTTAAATTATGAATCTCCAACAACAAATGAATATTCAAGAAGAGGAATTTTCATCCAAAACGATGAATTTTCAACTAAGAAGAGTAATTTTCTATCAAAAATAGAATATTGACATTTTTAACAAAAATGATAATTCTTTGAACAAAAAAAATTCAATTTTTGAAATTTTTTCACAAAAATTGACATAATTACCTTGAATCAAAAATAAAAAATCAAGTTTATCGAAAAGATTTCAGAAAAAATTCATAACATTTTTCAGGTATTAAACTCATGTGTAGTCCAAATTTAAAAGTGTATAGTTCAAAATTAAAAACTGGACAATGGAGAATTAACTTTATTTCTGAAGCAAAATTTACAGTTTTCTAACCTAATATTTGTAAATTATTAAAAATGAACTTCAATGTATTTTCGTGAATATTCATCTGTTTTAGTTGAGGATTCAAGTATTTTGTTGAGAAATTAATCTTTTTAGGTTAAAAATTCCACTCCTTGGTTGAAAGTTAAACTACTCTCTTAAAGGTTCATTTTTTTGGTTGAAAATTTATAATTTCAGTGGAAAATTCTTTTTTTTTTCAAAGTAAATTTGATTATATGAAAAGTTTTTTTCACCGAAAATCGATTATTTCAAACAAAAACTATTTGCCTTTATAAAATCAAAACTTACAATTTAGAAACAACTTTAGGCTATGTTAGTGTTCTTTATCGGAATTGGGTATTTTTAAATCAAAATGTTTTAGTTGAGGATTTAATTATTTTGTTGAAAAATCATCTTTTCTGGTTGAATTCAACTGTTTTTATTTAAAATAAAAATTTTATTTGGTTGGAATATCAACTAAAATATTTTTTGTTGAAGATCCATCCTTTTTCGTTGAAAATTCAATTCATGTTTTTTTTTTTTTTTAAATCTCGAATTTTTTGTGAAAAGTCAATCTTCTTGGTTGAAAACTCATTTTTTTGTTGAGAATTCAACTATTTGGTTAAAAATTAATTTCATGGTTGAAGAATTATTATTTTAGATGAAAATTAATCTCCTTGGTTAAAAATGTTTTTTTTTTAATTAACTGAAAATTTAACTATTCCACTTTTGGTTGAAAGTTATATATTTTTTGACTAAAAATACAACTTTTTGCTTGGAAATTAATTTGTTTCGGTTTAGGTTGGGACTATTTTGTTAAAAATTCGTCTTTTTTGACTTAATTAACTGTTTTTGATTCAAAATAATTTTTTTCGGTTAAACTATCATCTATTACATTTTTTGTGTGGAGACTTCAGCTTTTTTGGTTGAAGATTCATCATTTCCAATATCAATTTTCATCAATATTATTAACAATATTTTCCTTGCTTTTCTATTCTTTTAGATAATAGATACCGTCAAACGAGGTATAATTTCGTACATGTTTGGTAAATTCGGACATTCTCCAATTGACAGTTCAAATTACTTAAGTGGGTTTTAACCAGAATCTAGAACCAGTTAAGGCTTTATTAGAGCTTTAACTAGTTCTAGATTATGTTTAAAACTCCCGGCCCTCAAGCAATTTAAACTATCAATTTAAAAATGTTCGAATTTACCCCACATGTCTGAAATTACCCCGTTTGAAAATTGCCTGTTTGTTTTCTAGTAATCTTGAAAATTCAAGAATTTCTAAAAAATTGAAATTAAAAAGATTTTGTTTTTCAGATTTAAAATGATAAAGCCAAGAAGAGAGGAACCTTTATGAAAATACTGAGACGACGATTTAATGGAGTCTTGCAGTAAGAAAAAAAGACGGAGAAGGAAGCTTTATAACAAAATAGGATATGACGACCTATATCCTTGGAATTTATTTGGCGATCATTTTCATCATTCAGCAAAACAATGCAGCTACTTTTTCGGACGTAGTGCGAGAATTATTGGTGTCTGGCAGGGCAAGTATAGTCCAAATATTTTTTAAACAGTAATAATAATAATTAATATATTTGTACGTCAAGCCATTTCGAGCGCGGATAGCACTCGGATGGGTGACCATGTGCGACGCATGACCGGGTAGTGTATACGCTGCGTTTTAAGGCTCTTAAAACGACTCGAGTTTTAGGAACATCTATTATACGTCTACAAAAATGCATTCTTTAATGTAATATTTCAACCGCATGTTATGATTTTTATGGAAAGTGTTCTTGTTTTTTGTTGTAATTAAAGATTGGGTGACTTTTTGCGCCTGTGAAATGCACCCTGCTGGAAGTAAAAAGATTGGAAAAGATTGAAAAAGATAGAAATTTGGGGATAGGAAAAGATAGAACTATTTTATCTCTCTCAATAGGTCACTTTGCATCCCTAAAACGCTATCTTTTCTTATCCCTAATCTCTATAACTTTCTATCTTTTTCTCTTATCTTTTTTGGTCCCTTAGTCTATCTATTACGAATTTTAATCTTTTTCAATCACTTTCTTTATCCATCGGGACCGAAGACTCTTATCTTTTTCTATCCCTTACTCTATCTATCTATTACGAATTTCTGTCCTATCCTCCTTCTATCAACTCCAATATTTTTCTATCTCTCAATCAATCTAAACTCCCTTCATCTTTTTCAATCTCCTTTTCCCTATCTCTTCTCATCCTCAATCTATGTGCGTCAATCTTTGTCTATCTTTTTTTTTTATATCAATTCACGTCTATCTCTTTCAATATCCTCTTCTCTATCTCATCCTATCCTTCATCTATCCACGTCAATATCTTTCTATTCATAAATGAATCTACATTTTCATACATCTTTTACAATACCCCCTTCTCTGTCTCATCTTTTCCTTTGTCTACCCACCTCAATCTTGTTATATCCCTTTGTCAATCTAAATTCACGTCTATCTTTTTTAATATCCTTTTCCCTATCTTATTGTATCATACATCTATCAACGTCCATCTTTTTCTATCTATTTTTCAATCTGAATGCATGTCTATCTTTTTAAATACCCTCTCCTTTATCTCATCCAATCCTTTACCTATATACATCAATATTTTTCTATCTCTGAATTAATCCAAATTTCCATCTATCCTTACAAACTCCTCTTCCCTACCTCATTGTATCAACGCCAATCTTTTTCTATCTATTTTTAAATCTGAATTCACGTCCATCTTTTTCAATCCCCTCTTCTCTATCTCATCCTATCCTCCATCTGTTCACGGCAATCTTTCTCCATATCTCTGTCAATCTAAAGTTTCGTCAATCTTTTTCAACCCCCTCTCATTTTATCTTATCTTGTCCTTTATCTACACTCATCAATATTTTCCTATCTCTCTTTCAATAGAAAGTCCCGTCTATCTTTTCTAATCTTATCTTCCCTATATCATGTCTATAATTTTCTATCTATTTTCCATCCTAAATTCACTTCTATCTTTGTCCATCCTCTATTCTCTGTCTCATCTTATCCTGTATCTATTGAAGTCAAAGTTTTTCTACCTCTGTTAATCTAAATTCCTGTCTATCGTTTTTGAATCTTCTCTCCTCTATCTCATTGCCTATAACGTTAACCATTGTTCCTTCATGGTGCTCAAGTGATATAGATATATAGATATAGAGATAGAAAAAGATTGACATTGATATACGCAGGATAGGATGAGATAGAGAAAAGGAGATTGGAAAAGAAAGAAGTGAATTTATATAGACAAAAAATAGAAAAAGATTGACGTGGATAGATCGAGGAAAATAAGAGATAGGGTAAAGGAGATTGAAAATAAATAAAGAGAGTTTAATTTGTTGAAAGATAGAAAAATATTGACGTTGATGGAAGGAGGATAGGATGAGATAGAGAAAAGGAGATTGAAAATGAAAGACGTGAATTTATATAGACAAAAAGATAGAAAAATATTGACGCCGATAGATCGGGGATAAGAAGAGATAGGGAAAACGAGATTGAGAAAGATAAAAGGAGTTTAGATTGATTGAGAGATAAGAAAATACTGACGTTGATAGAAGGAGGATAGAATGAGTTAGAGAAAAAGAGATTGGAAATGAAAGACGTGAATTTATATAGACCAAAAGATAAAAAAAGATTGACGCGGATAGATCGAGGTTGAGAAGAGATAGGGAAAAGGGGATTGAAAAAGATAACAGGAGTTTAGATTGATAGAGAGATAGAAAAAGATTGACGTGGATAGATAAAGTATAAGATGAGATAGAAAAGAGAGAATTGAAAAGATAGACGCGAATTTGGATTGACACCGGTTTAGTTTCAAGTCGCATAAAACCTAATACAATACTAATATAATACAATAATAACATAATAATGATCATTTTTCGAAAATATATATAATATAATATAATATCCGCCTTTTTGCCGGTGAGAAAGTTATTTTTTTCTTACCAACTCACCATCGAAATTTAGTGCCGTGTTCAAAATTTTCACAGTGAAGTGTAGTCGACTGGCGGTATATATGCACTCATGCTCAGGGACTTAAGGTGCTTCAAACGAGTCGGGTTTTAGAATAATACAAAATGCGGCTACAAGGATAAATTGCTTCATTTAATATTTTTACCACATAATCTAAAGGCTTATCCATGTGCATGAGCAGAGCTCTTTTTTTGAAAAATGGTCCAGTTGTTTTTTTTTTTTTTTTTTTTTTAATTAAAAATATGCTGAATGTTCTGCAACTGGAGCGAGCAAAGTGCCCCTGGTGAACTGATAACAGGCGCTCACCGCCTTAAAGTGCGTTTCAATTAAAAAAAAGACTTTTTTTCGAAAAAAGGGCTCTAGTCGCGCACATGTATAAGCCTTCAGATTATGTGGCAAAAATATTACATCAAACAATTCATTCTTGTTGCCATATTTTCTACTATTGTAAAACCCGTCTCGTTTGAAGCACCTTAAATGATACTTGAGCAGCGAGCATACCCGTGTATAGACCTCTGTTTCTCTGGAATTTTTAAATAAAAAAGTTTAGTACAATGAGTTGCAGCCGCAGTGCTACGGGACTTAAATGGACCAGCCTTACAAGACAATAATAAATATCGAAATTAAAATAATAGCTTTATTTTGAAGAAAAGTCCTTCAGAAAATACATTCCAGTGTATCAATTTCCATATTTCTCCTTTTTTATTCATCATAATGTATAATTTTATAGGACGATGTTAGCGAAAATGGTATAGTCTATCCCAAAGCCAAAGATGCTGTTCGAAGACAACCAAGGGTTGCCAAAGATTTACCCTTTCCCTGTGATGTTCGAGGAGGCAGGTATGGTGAAAAAAAGTACTAAAATTAGTCTTGAATTGAAAATATTCATATTTTCAATGAATTTTATATATCTATTGAGAAATTTATTTCCTTAATAGATCTTTATATTATGAATTGAATCCAACTACAGTGAACTCTTACTTATTTCAAGGCTCACTTATTCCAAGTCCCCCACGTTCAGATATTCCAAGTAGTGAAGCCCCTTCACCTCCCACCACTGTTCCTGTACGGTGTCTCTCGTGTCTGTGGCTAACCAATTAAAAAGAGGCCCGGAGAGAGGGAAGCCCCCGTCGTTTCTGCAAGGACGCACACATGCTTACAGCGCGCACATCGATACAAGGCAGGAGCAGCCAATGAACGTCGCTTGACAAAATCACACCACGACTCGCGGTAAAGGTGGGGGCTTACAGACTTGGAATATCCAAATGTTTACGTTTCATGGCCCTTGAAATAAGTGAGAGTTCACTGTCCACTGTATTCAAATTCATTTATTCATCGTAGGCTTCACTAGGGTGGTCCAAATCTGTAATGTAATAATTGGATTTTCGCTTTCCAAAAATGTATAAAAGAGGAGCACTTGTTGTTCACTTTTTGTGAATTAATGTTGATTCACCTTTGAGAGCATTTTTAAGGAATAATTTCTACCCAATAAACTTTAGTTTTCACCCCCAACCCCTAAAATATTGTGTCCGGAAAATGCCAAAAAAATTCAAAATAGCAGTTTTATGTAAAATTCATGTTAAAGACTGTATAGTGTATACTGGAACATGGATTGGATATAATTCAGGCCTGACCTGTAATTGGCCTTCAAGCTATTCCCATGGGCTCAAAACGTAAGCAATCAGGGCAGTGTAAACCATTTCCTAATATTACGTAATATATGCCCGTGAGTACCCGCGCACTGCTCCTTTATCACAAGCACCTGGTGTTTCGCGCTTGATTGAACACTCTCTGTCTCCACCTCGAGAGACACCATTCTCAGCCCGAAACCGCCACGGCAGCGCTTCTCGGAATGATTAAATCCAAGCTAACTAAATTCCCAGTGTATTTTTTTTCAATTTTCTTAAAATTAATTACTTTTATTCGATAAGTCACATATTTCCAAGCATCTTTCAACTAATTCTCAATTGATTAAACAACTATTATTTGTTTAAATCATTTTTTTATGACTGTAAATCGTGAAAAGATATTATTTTTTGGAATAAATTATACAGTTGATGAATTTCAAAAATAATATTTCTTGTTTGAAAATATTTGGTAATTATTTGAACAATTGTTATTTTTTTCAAGAATTTCTCACTGTAAATCGGAAAAAGTTATTATTTTCTGGAATTGATTATAAAACTAACTTCGGTTGAGAGTAATATATTTTTAAAAATATTCGTAAATAATTTTAAGAAATTGTAATTGTCTAAACAATTCTTTCTCCTGTGAACCTTGCAAAGGTACTAGTTTCTGTAATCGATGAGAATGATATTTTATGTGAGACAGTTTAAAATTAGTTAAACAATTTGCATTTGTTAAACAATTTTTTGTTCTTTGTTAATGTTGGAAATTTAATAAATGTCAAGAGTGATATTCATTGTGGAAGATAGTTTGCAATTTTTTTAGTTACGTTATTCATAGATATTTTTCAGATCTGATTGATTGATCTTAAACAAACAAAAAATTACTTCGAACATTCGTTAATGGTGTCATTAATTCCAGAAAATAATAACTTTTTAAACATTTAAAAATATGTTAAAATAATTAAAAACTTGTGACTCATCGAATAAGAACAATTAATTTTGAGAAAACTAAAAAATACAGTCTTTAGCATCAATTCAACATGAAACTGCTATTTTGTATTTTTAGGGCATTTTCTGGGCACAAAACAAGGGGGTTGGGATTTTGAATCCAAGGTTTGTTGGGCGAAAATTATTCTTTGAGCATTCCTTGAGAGGTGTATAATTTTTCATTTACAAGAAGTTCATAACAAGTACTTCTTTTTTCAAGAAAAGGGGATTTTCTTTTTCCGGAAAAATGAACAAATTGGGAGGATTCGATCACAAGAAATCGAAAGTTGAATTTTTGGACTACCCTAAAGCTACACAATCTTTCCCCTTTTTCTCACTTTTCTACTTAAATGCGAACAGGGCCCCTTAAGAAGTTAAGTTTCAATTAAAAATGAACTATTTTGTTGGAAATTTAAACTTTTGAATTAAAAATTTAACTTTTCTGTAGAAAATTCGTATTTACCACTTGAAAATTAAACAATTTGATAGAAAATTTAAATAATCATTTGAAAATTTATGTATTTTGTTGAAAATTTGTCTTCTTCGCAGAAAACTAATTTGTTTGGTTAAAAATTAATCTGTTAGTTTAAGATTCAATCATTTTGTTTCGAATTCGTATTTTTTTTTTAATCCAATTGTTTCTTATTTTAAATTCAGAACTTTTTTTGTTGTAATATCAGCTATTACATTTTTGGTGAAAATTCATATTTTTAGTTTACAAATTCAATCTTTTGGTTGAAAGATGAACTAATTTGTAAAAAGTTTTTTTTTTATGAAGATTTATAATTTTAATGTAAAATTAGTTTTTTTGAAATTAAAAATGAATTCTTTAAACTGACAATTTAACTGTTTTGTTGAAAATACAACTTTTGTATAGAAAATTCGTCTTTTCGGCTTAACAATTTCACAATTTGGTATAAAGTTCAACTATTTGGTACATAATTAAACTATTTTCTGTAATTCTTTTTTTATGTAGAATTAATTTTTCTTGATCAAAATTTAGCCACACTAATACTTATTAAAAATTGATCTTTTATAGTTAAAAAATTCTAATGTTTAGTTAAAAATTGATGTTTTTTGTTCAAAATTCGTTTTTTCTGGTGGAAAATTAATTTTCTCAGTTGAAAATTCATCTATTTTTAGGAATTTCAAGAGAATTTTGGGAATTAAATTAAATTCAATTAATTATTAATTTATTTATTATCCAAGGGATTTCAACCTATCTCGCCTAATTTGAATGGATCTTTACTATTCCCAAAGGAAAGTTTTCAAAGGATTTCAAGAGATTTCAAAAATTTCAAGGGATTTTTAGAGAAATTTCGAAAATAAGTGAAACGGAATGAAATTTCAGGGGATTTGAATTTTTTTCTAGAGAACTTTATTAACTGTGTTTCATTAATTTATGTTCAAGAAATTTAAAATATTGCAAGGGATTTCAAGGTATCCGAAAGAATTTCAGAGGATAACAAAATTACACAGATTTTCTAAAGATTTGAAGCAATTTCGAGAGATATTTGGAAAAAAATTTATTTAAAGTGAATTCTAAAGGATTCTTAGCGATTTCAAAGATTTCTAGGGATTCCAAAAAATTGTTTAGTCAACTTTAATGAATAAGCCTAATTTAATTTCAACATTGAAGAATTTTGTAGGGTTTCTAAATATTTCAAGGGATTACGAGAACATTCTGGAAATTGAATAAAATTAATAAATTTCAATGGATTCTTAGCGATTTCAAAGATTTCTAGGTATTTGAACGGTTTTTTTTTTACAGAACTTTAATCAATAAGTTCAATTGAATTTAAATATTGAAGAAATTTCGAGTGATCTCTTCTTATTTTAATGAATTTTTACGATTTCGGAAGGAAAATTTTTGAGGAATTTCAAGGTATTTCGAAGGATTTTCAGAGATTAAAAATTTTTTAAGCAATTTAAAAGAATTTTGCAAGATTTTCAAAGATTTCAAGGAATTTTTAGAGAAATTCGGAATATAAATTAAATGAAATGAAATTTCAGGGGATTCCTCGTGTTTCAAAAGATTTCTATAGGTATTTCAAAGATTTCCAGGGATTTTGACGGTTTGTTTTAGGAAAATTCAGTAAATAATTTCAACTCAATTTATCTTAAAGGTATTTAAAATTATTCCTACTTAATTAAATTGGTAAGAGCATAAGGGTCAGTACTTTTGCTCCTTAATTTTTCCATTAATAATTTTTTTTACTCAAAGTATGGGAAAACAAACATTTTTTACATCACAATTTTTCACGCTTTAATGACTGCTAATGTAAACTTTATATTGTCTTAAATAAATGTTAGCGGACTAAAATAAAAACTAAAAATAAAATTTAAAAAATATCCTTCTCTCTAAATTTGCTTCGTATTCATATAAAAATGACATTTAGTTGCAAAGATAATTGGAAAGTTAATAATAATAATTGTTATAAACAATTCTTTTTTCTCAAAAGTTTTTAATTTAATGTTTTTTCAGATTATAATTTATTTTAATCGCCGGAACGGCAAGAAGTATTTTTTTAAAATTATAAATCTTTGATAATATTTGGTGAAATATAACAACTTGAATTCTTGCAAACAAATTAGATGAACAAATTCGAAATGTTTGCCCTTTCGCATAAAAAAAATGCTTTTTGCACTGAAAATGTTTTAAACTATTGAACAAATAACTAAATAAATCTAAATCTTTATAAACAATTGAGATGAACAATTTGCAAATGTTGACAGTTTCACTTGAAAAAAGTCGGGTTTTCGTTCGCAATTTAAAATTTGTTCATCCTAATTGTTTATAGACATTCAAATTGTTACAGTTTACCAAATATTATCAAAGATACATTATTTTCAGGAGTATCTCTACCCATTCTGGCGATCAAAGAAAATTTAAATTTTTATAAAACCGTAAATTTGAATATTTTCTAACAAGAATTGTTTATAACAATGGTTATCATTAACTTTTCAATTATTTTTGTAATTGAATGTCATTCCTATATTAATACAAAGCACTTTTAGCAGAAAGAAAAACTTTCTCACCGATAATAAGACTATAAGCTAATTTGTTAAAAAAATTGTTTGTCACAATTAAATGGAACAATAAACAAAATATTTGTATTCTGTGAGTCCGGAAATATTCATTTAAGGCAATATAAAGTTTATTCAAGCAGTTATTAGAACGTACAAAATTGTTTTGTAAAAAATTTCAGTTTTTTCATACTTTGAGTAAAAAAAATGGTGAATAAAAAAATAGAGAAGACAAAAGTTCTGACCGCTAAGCTCTTCAAAATATGATGCAATTCAACCAAAAAAAAATAATTAAAAATCAGACCAAAGTTGAAGGCTCTGAACATTTTTGAACGAGAAAAGTAAATTTTCTCCCACTGTGCATCTTTATAAGGGTTTCAGGCGCGCCAACACCCTAAAAATAATGTTAAGATTAAATTTCCAAGTGACTAAATTTCATATAAATAATTGTAGGTCCTCTGTGCCACCATCAAGTGTCAATCGATTGAGACCTGGTGACATTGATGTTGTGGCTGGATTGGGAGATTCGTTGATGGCAGGGAGTGGTGCAATGGAAGAATTTGCAATAGGAGCTTTTATCGAATCTCGAGGTGTCAGCTGGTGTGTTGGTGGACAAGGAGATTGGAGAACTTATTTGACTGTACCCAATTTAATGAAGGTTAGTGAAAAAAATTAGATAATGATATGTGACTTGTAATCAGTGAAATAATCTTCTTTAATTTTCAGTAGTTTTTGAATTTTCACTGACAATTCCCAGCTAAAAATTCTTGTACAGGAACTTGTCTGTGCCTACATCAACCTTTGGATGTTATACCAGATTTAGTTTTCAATTTCACTATTTCATTTTTAGTTTATTCCTAATTCTAACGAATTGCACGCTTTGTCATGCTTGCGGGAAAATGACTTATTAAACCCGATTACATAATGTTATATGGATTTTAAACTATGTACAATATTCACAACTAACCTACGCTTATTCTATCTAACTCTACATTTTGGCGACTTCGTATTACATTTACAAAATTTTGCTAATTGTCGACGCGCTTTACTTTGATAATAATGTTTGATGTGGCAGCTTATGTTTAATTTTAAACGGTGCATTGTCATGGTTATATTTTCCTATAGGATCTAACTCTTTTAGATGCTGTATTTGATTTTTATACAAATTATGCGTGAGTCTTAGGATATATTTTCTTACTTCCTGCATATTCAGTTTTATATGTATATTTCTATTTGATATCTTAGGGCTAGCATCACATATTTTTCGCAGGCACCTATTTTGTACTACTTGTAACTTATTATAATTGGTAACACTCATATTACTCCATATTGGAGCTGCGTAAAGCATCACAGGTTTCACAATTGCTTTGTATAATACTTTCGTATTTTTAATACTGAGCTTACTTTTTTTGTGCATTAAGCAATTTAGTTCTCGGAGAACCCCGTAGGCTTTCCCCGCCGCTTTAATTGTATGCTTTTTAAAAGTGAGTCTACTGTATAAAATAGTTCCTCGATAATTGTCCTCAGTCTTGGGTTCTATTTTTTCGTTAGCTACAACCAGACTTGGTACCTTTTCTCGTTTACGCTTTTTACTATATATCACAAATTCTGTTTTGGTTGTGTTCATTTTTAGTTTCCATTTGTCAAAAAATGCCAACATTACTTTAATATGCCTTTCAATATATAGAGTTGCTTGTTTCTTACTCCAAGATTTAGCTGCAATTGCAGTATCATCCGCAAACAGCATAATTTTTGTGTTAATAGATTTAGGTATATCATTTATATGGAGTATGAAGAGTACAGGTCCTAATATGGATCCCTGAGGTACACCAGCCACTACTATGTATATATCTGATGTTGTATTATTAACCTGAACTTTAAAGGTTCTGTTTTTCAAGTACCTTTGAATAATTTTAATAAGATATGTTGGATAATTTAGTCGAGCTAGCTTATGGACAAGGCCTTTGTGCTACACAGTGTCAAAGGCCATTTCCATATCTAGGTATGCTACGGCTGTAGAGTGATTTGTGTTATAATTAGTACTTATATAATCTGTTAAAATTGCTAGCTGATGGACTGTGCTTCTACGTTCCCTAAAACCAAACTACTCACGGATTAGTTGTTTGTGTTCTGCTTCGTGGCTTTTAAATCTGTTTAATATAACTCTTTCAAAAATTTCACTAATGGTTGACAGTAGGCTAATTGGTCAGTAGTTTTGTGGGAATAATATATGAGTTAACTGTAGTATTGATTTTTTAGGCAGGTTTTTGAGTACTATATTTTGTATTTCATCGTAGCCGGGTGCTTTTTTGGATTTAGTATTTTGTATTATTTTTTTAATTTCTTTAGGAGTTGTTAAATTGATATCATTGCCTACAACTCTTTGAATTTTAACACTGTTATAGGTATTATTAACTATCCTTTCTGTTTCATAGTCTCCTAGGTCTTCAGTTATGTGATGCACAGATTCAAATTTGTCCCCTAATTCTCTAGCCTTTTCTTTATCCCTAAAAGCAAGCCCATTCTTTCCATGCAGAGTGGGTATTGCTGCCATTTTATTTTTTATACTTTTGGTGACTTTACACAACGAGTTATCTTATCTGTTAGCTGATCAAGTTTTTTAGTCCAGTTATCGTTAGAGTGGTCTTTAATTTTCCGATTTATAGTTTTTGACAATTTATTTTTAATTTTATTGATTCCTTTGCTTTGCTTTCATTGTGCAATATTTCTTAATTTGTTACGAAGTTTCATTAGTTCTTTAATGTCTCTCGGTAGCGTTGAGCCTCTACTACTGAAAGAGAATTGCGGAATATGTTTCTTCATTGCTATCTGGATTAGGTTAGTGAGCTTTAGCACTTCCTGTTCTATTTGTTCGATTGTATCTAATTTGGGGTTCATGATTAATTTTTCAGCTATTTCTGTTCCAAATTTATCCCAATCAGCTAGTTTATAATTGAAAAAGGTTTTGTTGTTTACTTCGAATTTCTCGTTGCTTATTTCTACTGTTCCTGGCAGATGATCTGAATTTAGTTCATTAATTACTTCAACGTTTACTACGTGGTTTATGTTTTTATTTATGCCGATATCTACTGTGGAAGGAGCAGCCGGATAATTACACGGATATAGTGTATAGCCATCTGGTGCTACCAGTTGATAACCCTTAATGTTTACAAAATTATATAAGAATTTCCCAATTGTATTATTTGGATTGTAGTTCCAGCTAGTATGCTTTTCATTAAAACCCGCAATTAACAAGACTTTTGTGCCCGTGTTTAACATTGTATTGAGTTCATCTAAGCTAATATTTTTATTAGGTGGGTTATAAGCCGTTATAAAATAATTGTACTTTTTGCGGACGAATGGTTATATATTTTTCATGACTGTCAATAAAGCACTTGACAACATTCGAAAAAGGCGCTTAATTTATTATGATCTTAAACATAATTCACGATAAGTTATGAGATGGAAATAGAGTTCTTGAATGCTCAAGAATTATTTATGTTGAGCAAATGCTCTCGAGAATATGCTCAGCATTTAAGCTCGAGAAGAGCATTTATAGAGCATTAAAGAGAATTTAAAGAATTTATTGTTTAAACAAATATATATTATAATTAATGCATATATTTTTACAAAAACATTCCAGAGTGAAATAAACATATACTTTTTTTTTTTTAATTACAGAGTTGCTACAGGTCAGGTAATTCCAAAAAGTCAGGAAATATCAGGGAACACCTGACAAGTTAGGGAATTTTCGATAAATTACAGTTGAAATTAATTGTATTATTATGGCTGAAAATCGCAAATATTTTTTGGAAAATTATTCGGTTTTGGTTAAGGATTTAAACTACTTCGTTTAAAATTCATCTTCTTTTATTCAACTCAACTACTTTTGGTATAGAATTAAAAACCTTTTTGTGATTGAAATATTTCACGTTTTTCGTTGAGAATTCATCTCTTTGGTTCCTTCTTTTGTTACAAATTTTTATTCTTTTGTTGACAATAATGTTTTCTAGATGAGAATTAATTTTCTTAGCTAAAAATTTAACTCGTACATGTTCGGTTCAAAATTTATCTTCTTAAGTTGAAAATTCAAATATCTGGTTTAAAATTTCTGTATTTTATATAAACTTATATTTTGTGGGAAAATATTTAATCTTCTTGGTGACTTATTCATCCTTTTGAATGGAAATTGGTTTAAAATTCAAATATTTGGTTAAAAATTATAATATTTGGTTGAAAATTCATTTACTTTGTTAAAAATTCATCTTGTCGGTTGAAAATTGATCTTTTTGATTGAAAATGAGATTTTTCTTATTCAGAATTCATTTTTTAAACTGGAAATATAACTTCCATTTTTTGTCGAAAATTTATCTTTTGTGATATAAATGTAATCTTCCTCGTTAAAAAGGATACTATTTCGTTGAAAATTTATTTTGATTCGATTGAAAATTAATTTTTTTTACTGAAAATTTAACTATTCTATTTTTAGTTGAAAAATGTATCTGTTTTCGATGAAAATTTAACTATTTGTTGAAAATCCGTCTTTTTTGTTGTAAAAGAGTACTCTCATTAGTTGAAATTTCATCTTTTTGGTTAAAAATTAATTTCTTTGGTTGACAATTCGTTTCATTTTTGTTTGAAAATTTATTTCACTGACTGAAAATTATCCTACTTTATTTTTGGTAGAAAATTTATCTTTTTAGTTTGTAATGCATGTATTTGGTTGAAAATCAATTTTTTGTTTTAGTTGAAGATTCATAATTTTAGTTGAAAATTCACTTCAACTATTAAATTTTTTGTGGAAGATTTACCTTTACTGATCAAAATCTAATCTTTTTCGTTAAATAATAATCTGTTGAGTAGAAAATTTAACTATTCTATTTTTTCTTAAGAATTAATTTCTTTCATTGAAAAAAACTGTTTAATTGGAAATTCGTTTTTTCTTGTTGATAGAAAATTCATCTTTTTTATTGAAAAATCCACTAATTGAACAAACCAACAAATATAAACTTTCAACGAAAAATTAAATATTTAAATCTTTAGTTCAAAAAATTTATTTTCAACCACAAAAAAGGATTTAGCAACCAATTGAATCTGAATAAAAAAACTAAATTTTAACAAAATAGTTGAATCCTAAACCAAAAAGATGAAATTTTAACAAAAAAGATTAATTTTCTACCCTAGCAGATAAATTTGATAAAAATTAAAAAAAAAGACGAATTTAAAAAGAAATTGAAGCCTCAACTAAAATGATAAATTTTCAGCAGACAAGATTAATTTTCTACGTAAATTAATTAATTTTCAACAGAATATGTTCACGAATTTCTCACGAGATAGTTGAATTTACAACGTATTAAGGATCAATTTTCAACCAACAATGGAATAGTTAAATATTCATATGACAGAATCCATTTTTCACAACAACAAAAAAACTAATTTCCAACAGAATGGTAAACATTTTCAAATCAATAGTTCAATTTTTAATCAAATAGTTTGATTTTCTACCAATTTGTGGAATCTTCAAAGAAAAACAACGAATTTTCTTCTATACTGTGGGATTTTCAACCCGAAAGTAATAATTTTTAACAAAAAAGTTACTTTACGAGCAAATAGTTCAATTTTCAAACAAAGCGATGAATCTTCAATAAAATACATGAATTCTTAACCAAATACTTGAATTTTCAATAAAAAAATATGAGTTTTCAACAAAAAATGGAATGGGTAAATCTTCAATTTAAAAAGAGACAAATTTTTAACAAAATAGTTAAATCCTCAACCAGAATTATGAATGTTTAACAAACAGGATTAATTTTCTACCGAATGAAAACATTAATAACAAAATACATTTATTTTTTAACAAATAGTTGAATTTTGAACGTATAAAGGATAAATTTCCAACCACAAAAACTTGAAACAACAAAGTGATTAAATTTTCAAATATATAGTTCCATTTTTACCAAGTAGTTTTATTTAGCTAAAACAGTTTCATTTTGAATAAAAAAAATTAATTTTTATGAAAAAAGTGAATTTTCAAGCAAATAGTTTAATTTTTCAACAAACTGTGGAATTTTCAAGCCAAAAAGACGAATTTTCTACAAAAAAGTTGAATTTTGAACCCGAAAATAATCATTTTAAAAAAAAAGTTAATTTTCGTCTAAATATTTGAATTTTCATTAGAGCACACGAATTCTTATCCAAATACTTGAATTTTCAACTAAAATATAAAAGTTTCCAACAAAAAATGAAATGGGTAAATTTTCAATTTAAAAGAGACAAGTTTTTAACGAAATAGTGGAATCGTCAACCAAAATTACGTTTTTTAACAAACAAGATAAATTTTCTACCCAAGTGAATGAATTTTAAACAAAATAAATTTATTTTTGACCAAATAGTTGAATTTTCAACGTGTAAATGATAAATTTCAAACAACCAAATGGTTCAATTTTCAAATAAATAGTTTAATTTTTCCACAAACTGTGGAATTTTTAAACCAAAAAAGACTAATCGTCTACAAAATATATGAATTTGCAACCAATTACTTGAATTTTTCACTAATGAAGATGAATTTCGAACCAAACGGTTGAGTTTTTATCTCAAAAAATATATTTCACATCAAAAATTCAAAAGTTAAATTTTTACTTAAGAAATTTCTCAAACAAAATGAAACGACATTTTTTTACTTGATTTTAAATGTTCACGTTTTTAAAATGTTCAGCCAGTAAGTGTTACAAATCAAAATAGTACAATTTAAAAAAAAAACGTTCCAAAGTCGAAAATGTCGTACAATCCGAAGCTTGGGAAATAAAGAATACATGAATTTAAAATTAATATTTGAAGGAATTTGAAAATATTATTCCGTAAATGTGAATAAAAATTAGGTAATTTGTAACTGAACTTTCCCACACATATCATCAATCGTTCATATTACGAAACATAAATTTCTAATATTCCACTTATTCTAATTTCCAACTCATTAGGAAAGCAACATAACGTGAAAATCGAGAAAAACGTAGATTTAGGACATAATATTTCTTAATTACTAATTGCGACATTTAAAAATTGATATGCTTGGTATTTTAATCCCCATTAATAGTCCGGGAGGCAGCGACAGAAATTTCCGGGTCATTTTCATTTGTTTTTAAAATTCATAACCGCTAGCATGAAAGTTGAAAACTTGAAAACTTATTTTCAAATTAATATATTAATTTGAAAATGAAAAGTTTAACAAATATTGTCTTTCGTCTGAATTCCACAACAAACTGCGTCTTCCACCCACATAGATAGGCGCAAAAAATTTCATTTTTTTATTTTTGATGTTATTTTTCACGATTAAAACAAAAATTACGCATCCTATCAAAAAATGATGGGTAACAAGTTTGTACCTCTTTTATGGATCAACAACTTTAGGTTCATTGTTTTTTTTTTCCTAGGTTGTGCCGTTTGTTCTAAAATTTGTTTTTATTGTTATTTTCAATGTTTTTTTTACGTATAAAACAAAAAATGAGTATCCTATCAAAAAGTGATTCATAACCAATTTTTAGCTCTCTTTTGGGTGCATAATTTTTGTTGATTCATATTTTGTCGTATTTTGCCTAGTTTGACCGAAAAACAAAATTTTTCATTATTTTATTGTGCAATCAAAATTTGAATTTTCGATTTCTCACAAAAATTCGAAAAGTTGTTATAACAATCATTTAGGGTATTCAAAAAGCAACGGTTTTTTTGTTTTGACTTTTTTCATATTGTGCGTTGTTTGGCTTGAAATTATTTTTCTCAATTTTGTAAATGTTATAACTTTTTGAATTTTCATCCAATTCCGCATTTCATCGATTTACTGGAGTTTTGATTTTCACGTTTGAATTTGCCACACAGTTATCATCCAAACTTGAAATAAATTAAATGACTTACAATATAAAAATAAACATTGTGCTGAACTTTTAACAATAACTAGCCCGACGCTTGAAAACGCGTAAAAGTGTTGTCCAATCGTCTCAAAAAAAGAATTTTTCAAAATGTTTTTAATCGATTGTTTGAAAATGTAGGATTCTAAAGAATGGGGAAAATAAAATTTTCCCTATTGAATTTTTTATTGCTAAACGTTTATTTTTAATAATAAAAACGAAATATTGAACAAAAGTTTTTCCCTGATTTAATTATGTTTTAAAACTGAAATCGTTCTTACTCGGCCAAAATATAACTGGAATGAGTTCATATTTGCAGGAAATATTCAAAATACTCTAGCGATGCCTAGGAAATAACGAAAAATTTGACAATCGCTTATTGTTGAATCATTTTTAATTGCATTTGAGGTCAATCGATAATTGTGTTTTCTTAGATTCGCCGGCAAAAAGTATCTAGGTAACTTCGACTTTCAAACAACTTCCAGTGAGCGATTTGTTTAGCAATATTGAATGAAGTTTTTTGGAAAATTTGATATTGATTCGTTGGAAATTTACTGAGATATTCAGAATTAGAAAAAGTATTCGACGTCTGCTGTTACCTAATGCGTCGCGAGGACTGCTCTGTCTGCCCGCGCTGACAGCGCGGTCATACGTGGAGTACTTTTTCTAAGTCTGCATATCTCAGTAAATTTTCAACTTATCGATATGAGATTTTCGGAAAAACTTTATTCAACATTGTTGGACAAATCACTTACAGGAAGTTGTTTGAAAGTCGAAGTTACCTAATCAATATAAAACTCTTTTTGTTGAATCTCTATTTGAAACTCGATCAAATCTATTTACAGGTTTTCAATCCCGATTTAACTGGCTATTCCACGGGCACTGGTGAATTTATTTCAAAAAAAGCCGGACTGAATATCGCATTTCCAGTTGCTGCTACTGAAGACGCTTTGCATCAAGCCCGGATCTTAGTTAATAGAATTAAAAGCGACCCTAATATAGACGTTAAAAAACATTGGAAGGTAAAAATTCGTTTCTATGGAGAAATTTCCGACATTTTGATATTCTGCATATTAAAAATTTGTTAATTACAGCGTGTGAGAAAAACGGTCTGATAATAATAACAATTTGATTTTCACTTTACAGATGGTGACAATATTTTTTGGAGCCAATGACATTTGTTCGGCTCAGTGCTATAACCCTAAGGATTTTTCGCCTCTTCGACATGCCATACATTTACGAAGAACTCTAGATTTTCTCAGGGCCACCCTACCTCGTACCTTGGTAAATTTAGTACCAACAATTGGTAAGAATTTTTTTCTACAAATCTTCATGAATGAAAAAAAATCAATTTCTTATAAAATAATTGGGCGTTGCATTAGGATGTCTTGAGAAGCAATTTTTTTTTAATAACGCAACCCCTAAACTTTTATTCAATTACGTGAAAGTATCTATTCGTATTTTTTTGCATTACAAAAAATTTTAAAACCGCGGTCCTGGAGCCTAAACTATTAAGTCGTTCAAATCCCCCCTGATTTACCCCCATCCCTATCCTAGTTTTTCGCCCCACCTTTACCACTCATCTCATCTTGTCTCGAATACCGCCTCGTCTCGAGCCTCGTCTCGAGTCACGTCTTGAGCCTCGTCTCGAATCACGGCTTGAGCCTCGAATCTCGTCTCGTCTCGAATCACGACTCGAGCCTCGTATGGAACCTCGTCTCGAACCAGGTCTCGTGCCTTGTTTCGAACCACGTCTCGAGTGTCGTGAAATAAGTGCAACGGCCCACACCTGATCTAAACTATAAGGGCATCTGCCTGAGGCTGCGATTTATTTTTAACAAAAAAATAACTATTTCCAACTCGATTTCCAACCAAATTTTGAATATTTAAAGGAATTTCCAACCTCATAGTTAAATTTTCCATCAAAGAAATTAATTTTGAACCAAAAAGGTGAATCAGCCACCAAGGTGTTTAATATTCTACCACATAAAAGACAAAGTTTCAATAAAATACAGAAATTTTCAACTAAATAGCTCAATTTTCAACCGAAGAAGATGAATGTTAAACCAAACATTGAATAGTTAAAAAAATTAATTCACAGAAAGAAATTTTCAATGAAATATTCAGATTTAAAAAAAAAGTGTTTTCAACTGAAATAATGAATCATCAACCATGAACAATGAATTGTCAAAAAACTAAGTAGTTGAACTTTGAACTAAGAAAGGCTTTTTCTCTTAAGTGTTAACTTTTGAAGTCAAATTATTCATATTACAGGATTGAGGTATAAAAAGAAGGTCGAATTTTTAATATTACTAGCAAAAATTAACCGTTTTGGTAAGCTTTGATTTTCAAAACTATTATTTAAATATAAGATATCCAATGAAAACATTAAACAATGGTTTTAATCCATTTATTGTGAAAATACCACTTTGACACTTAATCAACAATAAATTTACTTTATAAAAATGAAATTTTGAAATAAATATAAAATAATTTAACACATCTATGTCACGAATATGTCCAGAAAACGTTGTAAATAGAATCTTATAGAAAATTCGAATCATATTCAAATAGTCGAGTCTAATTTAATAAACAGTTCATCTGGAAATACCTTAAAAATATATTTTTCATGTTTTTTAATTTTAAAAAATATTAAAAATAATTGTAAGTAAATAAAAAAATTGTGTCATTCATAATAAAGTTACTGAAATTTTTTGCTACAATAAAGAAACTTCTGTAAATCATACATAACGCTTTCAAATCATATAAGATTTTCTGTGAAATCTATAATAAAGTGTTGGAAAATGAACCGGTTTTTATTTAAGAAAAGGTAATTGAGCCGCCGAATGCAATAACCAGCCTGGCGCTCGAAAACACGTAAAATATTGTCCGATTGTCCCTTAAAAAGGAAATTTTAAAAATCGAAAAATGAATTTTTTGGAAATGTAGAATTGTAGAGAATAAGGGAATGAAACTTCTCTTTCTTGGATTTTTTATTGCGAAACGTTTACTTTTAATAATAAAAACAGAATATAAAAAAAAAATTCTCCCTGAGTTACTTGAGTTTTGAAACATAA
This sequence comes from Andricus quercusramuli, assembly GCA_932178445.1. NCBI lineage: Eukaryota > Metazoa > Arthropoda > Insecta > Hymenoptera > Cynipidae > Andricus > Andricus quercusramuli. Next base: position 128,520 of record CAKNXH010001763.1, read on the forward strand.
ATCGTTCTAACTCGGCCTAATATTATTGAAACGAGTTCATATTTACAGGACATATTCAAAATACTCTAGCGATGCCCAGGAAATCATTAAAAAGTTGAAAATTGCTTATTGTTTAATAATGTGCAATCGCAAAATCAGGTCAATTGATAATTGTGTTTTTTCGATTTTGCCGGTAAAAGGTGTCCAAGTAACATCGGCTTTCAAACAACTTCCAGTGAGCGATTTGTTCAGCAATATTGAATGAAATTTTTTGGAAAATTTGATATTGATTCGTTGGAAATTTACTGAGATATTCAGATTTAGAAAAAGTACTCGACGTCTGCCCGCGCTGTTAGCTAATGCGTCGCGAGGACTGCTCTGTCTGCCCGCACTGACAGCGCGGGCATACGTCGAGTGATTTTTCCAAATCTGAATATCTCAGTTAATTTTTAACAAATCGATACAAGAATTTCCAGAAAGCTTTATTCAATATTGCTGAACAAATCACTCACTGGTAATTTTTTGAAAGTCGAAGTTACCTAGATACCTTGTACTGGCGAAACCAAGAAAACACAATTATCAATAGATCTCATTTTGTAATAGAATATTATCAAAGAATAAGCGATTGTCAAGATTTTCATGATTTTGTAGGCATCGTTAGAGTATTTTAAATATGCTCGGCGAATATGAATTTATTTCAATGATATTTGACCGAGTTAGAACGATTCAAGTTTTGAAACTGAATTAAATCGAAAAGAAACTTTCTTTCAACATTTCGTTTTTATTATCAAAAATAAACGTTAGGCAAAAAAAATTCGAACAGGAAAAAGTTTCATTTCCATATTCTCTACAATTCTACATTATTAAAAAATTGATTGTTCAATATTGAGAATTTTCTTTCATTGAATCGATCGGGCAATTCTTTTACGCGTTTTCGAGCGTTGGGCTGGTTATTGCATAAGATTGCTCAATTAGTGCAAGCATAGCGTGCACAATATTCTAGTTTTTTTCATTTTAATTTTTAATCACTCTTCCTACTGGGAATATATTGATTGCATTTTATTAAATGTAAAATATTAATCATTTTTTTATCATATTAGATGTGACTGTATCTCTTAGATCATCGAGAAGTCCCATGTGCAATATTTTACACCCACTTTATTGTGCTTGTATGCATAAAGGCAAACGATCAGACATTGAAGCTTCAAAAATGTCTCATTTGTATCAACAAGCTGCTGAAGCATTAGTAACTTCAGGAAGGTAAACAAAAATAATTTTAAATATTATTCAGATTCTTACGAATTCAATAAAACAAAATTATTTCCATATTACATTTCAATTGACAGAAATATTTTATTTTTTTTACAACAAAACCAGAGTGTCTATTAGGGTGGTCCACAAAATTTTTTTCTCGGATTTTTATGAATAACGCCTGGAAATTTGTTCGAATTAACACAAAAATAAATTCATTTTTTTCGAAAAAAGTGATATTTAAAGGTGGCGCAAGCGCCATGAAGTTTCATGCGTATTTCCCATGAGAAAAAAAATGTTTTTGTACGTTTTATTCAGAATCGTCAATATTAGCTGAATCAAATTAAAACTCTACATTTCTCTTCAAAATAATCCATCTAATACTACTAAAATATAACTTTTCAGATATCACCCCATAAGTATATTTTATAGGATCCCATAAAAAACCCTATAAGTGAAAAAATGGGTTTTGCGAGTTTCTGGGGCCAATTAAGATTTTTTTGCTTTTTTTATGGAAACTGTTCCTAGTACAATAAATACTACTTTATACTGCTGATTAGGTATCCACATAAATGGTTTAAACAATTTGTTGTTGTCTTTAGCAATTTTCTCTTAGAATAGAAATAGAAAGCTTCGAATTCTGGCGAATTATTATTTCCAAAAAAAAAGGAATTTTTAAATTCTTTTCTTAATTCAAAATCATATTTTCTTTACTGAAATCCCCTCTCTTAACTCAGAAGTTTAATTCGTTTATAAAATTCACTGTATTAAGTCAAAACTGCAATTCTTTTGGAAAATTTCCTTTTCGAAGTTAAAATTATGATTTGTTTTTTAATTTCCTATTCCAACTCCGAATTCCCGATTATTTCCCGGTTTTCCCGATTTCCTGGTCAGGTAGAGACCCTGGAATTGTTTCTTATTAATTTAATTTAATTTAACTAATTTATTTCAATCCTAATAATATTTTACAGGTATGATACTACATCGGACTTCACTGTTGTCTTGCAACCCTTCATGAAATTATTTAATGCACCAAACTCTGATACCAGAATGGCACCCCGATTGGATTCGACTTTTGTCACTCACGACTGTTTCCACTTCAGCCAGAAAGGACACGCACTTGGTATGATGGAACGTCTGAAAAATCCCGACTTATAACATTTTCGACACTCTCAAATTCTAAAAAAAAAATATTCGGAAGGGACGACTGAAAAAATCAAAAAATAAATTTCCCGGCAAAATAAAATTCCCGAAAACAAAAATGTCACTTTGAAAAATCGTGAAATTATAAAATATCCGACACTATAAAATGGCCGATGAACAAAAATTTTCAAATGATATACTTCCCGAATATAAACAATACAAAAATTGTTTTAACAATAAACAAATGAAAAATAATATATAAAATAAAAATATGTTCGTTGAATACAAATATTAAATTTTTTTTCTACTATTTATCAGTTTTTTTTATTTTTTAGATTCAGGAATTTTTTAATACGGGAATTTCTCTGTATCCGAAATTTTAAAGTGTGGGATATTTTATAAAGTCGGCAATTTTATTTCGGGAATTTTATATTATCCCGAATCTAAACAATTAAAGAACAGTTAAATAATGAATAAAATACATATCTTCATTTTATAAACCACATGTCTTATTTTATTCATTACTTTATTTTTTTATTTTTTTATTCATTAATAAAATAATTGGGACGAATGTAGAATGCCAACAAATAAAATTCGAGACATTGTAAAATTCCCGAAGAAGAAAATATTCGAAACAGATAATTCCCGAAATCATGAAATTACAAAACAATAAGAATCTCAATTTAAAAAATTCGCGAATAATATTCTTCCCGACAGAAAATATTATTATATTATTATGTATTATTATATTATAAAATATCCGACACTAGAAAATTCCTGAATTTAAACAATTGAAAGAATTTTTTTAGTAACTATTATTTATTTATTAAAAATACAATACTTAAATCGTTGATTATTGTTTAAATACTTCATTATTTTATTCCTAAGAAATAAATAATATTGATTTTAAAACATTCAATTCAGTTGTTTAAATTCGGGAATTTTACAGCGACAGATATTTTATAATTCGGCAATTTCCCGTCGGGAATTGAATTATTCGGGAATTTTCAAAATTGGTAATATTATAAACTGTTCGTGAATAAATAACCAAAAAAGACGAATTTTCAACAAAATAGTTGAATGTTCAACTAAAATAGATTCTTTTTCAAAAAGAAAAAATTGCATTTTTAATAAAAAAAAGATGAAATTTCTACCAAAAGAGGATTAATTTTCAATTAAAAAACGAAATTTCAAACAAGAAAGATTTTTCAGTCACAAAAAAGTAATTAATCCAAAATGTTGAATTTTCAAACAAGAAGACGAATTTGTAACCATGAAGATTCATTTTCTACCAAAAAAGAGTATTGTCAACAAAATACATTATCTTTGAGCCAAATATGTGAATATTCGACCAAGAAGTTTGAATTTTTACTGTAATTTCTACTATAAATTTTTAACCAAATAGTTCAATTTTTAAACTACAAAAAATCAATTTTCAACCAAAAATTTAATAATTAAACTTTTATTACTGAAAATCAATTTTCAGAAAAAAAAACGAATTTTCTACAAAATAGTTGAATTTCCAACCAAATAGATGCATTTTCTACTGAATAGTTGAATTTTTCAACCAACAAGACGATTTTTTTTACAAAAAATTTGAATTTCCAACCCAAAAATATGAGTAAAAAAGAAATTTTCAGCCAAATAGTCGAATTTCCAACAAAATTGTTAAATTTTCACTTTAGAAAATTAATTGTTAATAATCACAATACACGAATTTGCAACATTAACCGATGAATTATCAACAAAAAATTTAAAATTTAATACATTTTTTGACTGAAAAAAAATTTTATTTCAAAGCAAAAATAGCTCAATTTTATACCAAACAATTTCATATTCAACAAAAAAATTGATTTTCTACTAGAAAAAAAAATGCTGGGGAAAATAAATAAATTACAAACCAAACAGTTAAATTTTCACCCGAAAAAAAAATGTATTTTCTACAAAAAAAGACGAAATTTCAACAGAATAAATAAATTATCATCCAAGTAGTTGAATGTTCTACCAAGAAGAATAAATTTCTACTAAAAAAGGCGAATTTAAAATAAATTGCATAAATTTTTAACCAAATAGTTGGATTTCTTAACTAACAAAAATAAATTTTCAACGAAAAATTTAATAATTAAATTTTGATTAGAAAGATATAATTTTCAACGAAAAATAACGAATTTTCTACTAAATTGTTTAATCTTCCTGTCAACAAGACGAATTTTCTACAAAAGATTTAAATTTCCAACCCAAAAATCTGAATTAAAAAAAAAATGTTCGGCCAAACAGTCGAATTTCCAATAAGATTGTGAAATTTCCACTTCGAAAAATTAATTTTTTATAAACAAAATACGAATTTTCAACATAAAACGATGAATTATCAACAAGAAATGTAAAATTTAACACATATTTTGACTAAAAAATGTTTTCTTTTAAAGCAAAAATAGCTCAATCTTCTACAAAATAATTGCATATTCAATAAAAAAATTGATTTTACACTACAAAAAAAATGCTGAACAAAATACATAAATTATAAGTTGAACAGTTAAATTTTCAACCGAAAAAAAATTATTTTCTACTAAACAAGACGAAATTTCAACAAAATAAATAAATTTTTAACCGAATAGTTGAATCTTCTACCAAACAGATTAAATTTCTACTGAAAAATATGAATGAATTTTCAATAAATTGCATAAATTTTTTACTAAATAGTTGAATTTTTTAACTAAAGAAAATTAATTTCTAACCGAAAATTTAGTAATTGAATTTTGATTTAGAAAAATTAATTTCCAACAAAAAATAACGAATTTTCTACTAATTCGTTTAATTTTCCAGTTAACAAGACGAAATTAATTTTTAATAAACAAAATACGAATTTTCAACATAAAACGATGAATTATCAACAAAAAATGTTAAATTTAATACATATTTTGACCACAAAAATTTTTTATTTCAAAGTAAAAATAGCTCAATTTTCTACCAAAAAATTGGATATTCAATAAAAAATTGATTTTATGCTACAAAAAAAAATGCTGAACGAAATAAATAAATTATAAACAAAACTGTTACATTTTCAACCGGAAAAATTTTATTTTCTATTAAAAAAGACGAAATTTCAAAAAAATAAATAAATTATTCACAAATAGTTGAATTTTTAACTAAAAAAGAAAACAATTTTTAACCCAAAAATCTAATAATTAAATTTTGATTAGAAAAAATTAATTTTCAACAAAAAATAACGAATTTTCTACTAAATTTTTTAATTTCGCCTTGTTTTTATTTTTGATAAACAAAATACAAATTTTCAACATAAAACGATGAATTATCAACAAAAAATGTAAAATTTAATGCATATTTTGATTACAAAAAATTTTATATCAAAGTAAAAATGGTTCAATTTTCTACCAGACAATTGCATATTCAATAAGAAAATTGATTTTATACTAAAAAAATGCTGAACAAAATAAATAAATTATAAACCAAACTGTTCATAAAATGGTTGCATTTTTTGACTAAAAAAGATCAATTTTCAAGCAAAAATTTAATAATGAGATTTTGATCAGAAAAAATGGATTTTCAACCAAATATAACAAATTTTCTACAAAATAGTTGAATTTTCAACCAGAATATATGCAGTTTTGACAAAAAGTTTTTTTTTAACCAAGCAGTTGAATTTTTAACAAAATTTTTAAATTTTTTGTTCAAAGAGTTAACTTTTTTTTTTAACAAAAAACGAATTTCAAATTCGAAAAGATGAATTTTCAACAAAAAAATGTAATAGTTAATATTTAAACTAAAAAAAATTGTATTTTAAAACAAAATCAGTATAATTTTCTACCAAACAGTTGCATTTTTGAACAAATCATTAAAATTTCAAATAAAGAAGATACATTTTTATAAGAAATGGAAAATTTTAATTTCCAGTTGAAAAAATTGATTTCAACCAAGAACATTTATTTTCAACGAAAAATATAATACTTGATATTTTAACTGAAAAATTTAATTTCTGCCAAAAAATAAATTTAAAAAGGATTTTTTTAGTTTCAATAAATTGGTCAAGACAACTTTTTGATAATGGTTAATAAAAAAATATGAATGAATCTTTTTTGATGTTCGTTTTAATATTAAACTCTTTTACAAATATTTAAATCAATAAACATTAAATCCATAATCAATAAAAATGCGCCTGTGCCTGAGCAACCAAATCAGCACAGATGCTCTTAATTACGAAAAATTATTGATACTTGAATAAATAAAAGAAAATAAATATGCGATAAAATAAGATAGACTACTTTATTCTAAATTTGAAAAATGTAAATTATTTTTTCAAATTGTGAAAAGCTACCAAATTTTATTACTACATTACCGAATAATTGGTTGCCCATCATCAGGCGTATCAAATAATTCGTATTTTTTGTTTAGAATGAAAAACAGTCGGAATGACTGAAAAATTCCAGAAAATTGGATTCCCGAAAAAGAAAATATTCAAAATAAAAAATTCCCGAAAAAGAAAATATTCGAAATTGAAAATTTCCGAAAATAAAAAATTGCCGACAATAAATAAAATTAAAAAAAAATAATAATCGATAATAATTATTAATAATTATAAAAGAACAAATATATAAAATTCTGGAGCAATTTATAATATTAGCGAATTTGAAAATTCCAATTTTTTTTTAAATTAATATTATTTATTCATTAAAAATACAATAATGAAATTTTTTGATCTGAGGAACATTTTTTAAAAATTTTCAATGTATTTTTTAAATTATTGCTCAAATTGAAAAAGAAATCATTGAAAAATATTCTCAATGCAACTTTTTTTAAGTGTGACTGTACATAGCGGTATTGAAAAATATTGCTCTTTTGATAAAAATTTTATTGTTGGATCATTCTTTTGCCTTGAGAAATATTTTTTTTCAATTGTTATTTCAAATTCGAAAAATCATTGAAAAAAGACATTAAATATTTTTTAAAACCTTCTTTATCAGAATATTTTATTATTGTTCGATAATTTTCTAGTTTAGAGAATTTTCACAGTATCAGATATTTTATAATTCGGCAATTTTCTGTCAGAAATTTTATAATTCGGTAATATTATAAACTGCGGGAAATTTTATTATTTCGAATTTTTTAAATTCGCTAATATTATAAATTGTTCGGGAATTTTTTTATTCAAGAATTTTTCATGTTTCAATATTTACAATTATATATATTCTTATTTTCAATAATAATTATTAATTAAAATTCACAAATTTCCGTAAAAAATAACCAAAATACTATTTTTTTCAGGTGCAAATCTTCTCTGGAATAATATGTTGCAACCAGTCGGAAATAAAACTGACGCTGGAATGCCAAAAATTCTCGCAACAGTATTATGTCCAAGTGAAAAAAATCCATACATTTTCACAAACATTAACTCCAAGTTTTATAGGCAATTTGGGAATCAAGAAGGCATGGAGCCAAGATAATATTTTTGGCTGTGAATGGATTTAGATAAATAATTTTCATACTCTTTTATAGAAATAATTCAATATTATACGGCCGCAAAAATGTCAAAATAGTTATAATAAACAAACTACTATTTTTTTTACAACTCTTTTTTTATAATATTGACCTCTTGTTTAAATTCTATATTTTGTTGCTGATAAGACACTTGAAATCTTCTTTGGATGGAAAATATTTTTTCTGAAAATTTGTCTTTTTCATTTAAATGTTCATCTTTTTTTAGTAGAAATATTGTATTTTTCTAGGATAAAAATGCAATTGTTTTGTTGAAAATTTAACTATTCTCTAGAAAATTTACTTCTTGATTTTTTTTGTCTTGGAAAGTGAGAATTAAAAAAATTGTGGGTAAATTGAAAAAATTCAAGACAGATTTAAAGTATTTAAAAGAATTGACAAAATAAGCAGGATAACTTACTAAGAATTTATGGCGAATTCCAAGTAATTTCAAATTAATTAAAAAAACAATTCAGAAAGTTCAAAATATGCCACTGATTTCAGTTAAATTAAAGTGAATTTAAAAGAATTTAAGAAAATTCAAAAGATTTCAGCGAAAGTTAAAAAATCAAAAGAATTCCAATTATATCAAAATAATTCACGAGAATTCAGAATAAATTAATAATGATTCTTGGTGAAAATACGGAATTAATTGATAAAATTCAAGATATTTTCGAAGAATTCAAAACAATTTAAAAAATCAGGCTAAATTAATATGAGTTCAGGGTGAATTCCATTGAAAATATTCCATTATTTTTAGTCAAATTGGAGTGAATTAAAAAGAATTGAAGGGAATTCAAGAAAATTCAATGAAATTCATACAAAATGAAGATAAATAAAAAATAATTTCAGTGATTAGAACAAAATTTTTAACATAAAAAAATGATTAAATTCAGATGAATGGGAGTGAATAGAATTGATAAATAAGAGTTACAATCCGTAAAAATTTATCGTGAGTTTCAAAGTGTTCAGGATGAATATAAAAAAAATGGAAATCCCAAAAAGATTTTTAAAAAATCAATAAAGTTGAGAAGTCCTCGGGTTCTTTTTTTTTAATTTATTTAAACAAGGGGCTTAGGGACCGTACTTATATTACGTAAAAATTGTCTTACAAAGACATTATTTTTTTTTCAAATACAACTGTTTTGTTAAAAATTCCTCTTTTTGGTTTAAAAATTCAACTCTTCTCGTATAATATTAACGCTTTGTTTAAAATTCATATTTTGTTGTTGATAAGTCAACAGAAATATTTTTTGGATGAAAAATATTTTTTGTGATAATTTGTCTTCTTAATTTAAAAGCTCATCTTTTTTTAGTAGAAATATTGAATCTTTCTTGGACAAAAATGCAACTGTTTTTTTGAAAATCCAACTATTTCCTAGAAAATTCACCTGTTTTAGTAGAATTTTCATTTTTCTTGGGCAAAAATGCAACTGTTTGGTTGAAAATTTAACAGCTTTGTTGGAAAGATATACTTTTTGATTGGAAAATCTGCAGTTTTGTTGAAAATTTAACTATTTTGTAGAAAATTTACTTTTTGGTTAAATTTACTTTTTGGTTAAATTCAATATTTTTGTGTTGAAAAGAGAACTGAAATCTTTTCTGGATGAAAATTCAACTATTTAAAAAAAATTTAATTATAAATTCATCTGCTTTAAGAAAAATTTAATCTTTCTTGTATAAAAATGCAACTGTTCGGTTGAAAATAAAACTATTCTGTTAAAAAGTCATATTTTTGGTTGAAAATTCTACTTTTTTGTTGAAAATTGTACTTTTTTTTTGGTTGAAAAATTTGTCTTTTTGGATGAAAAATTCAATTTCGTTCGTAGGAACTCATTTTTTGTTTGAAGAATTAATATTTTGATCTTGAAAAGTCAACTGGAATCTTTTCTGGATGAAAATTCAACTATTTTTTTTAAATTTATTTTCTTTTTAAATAAAAATTCATATTTTTTGAGAGGAATTTCATCTTTTTGGATAAAAATGCAACTATTGAGTAGAGAATTCAACAACTTTGTTGAAAAGTCATCCTTTTTGGGTAAAAATTCGTCTTTTTGGATTGAAAATTTAATTTTTTTTTTTTTTTTTTTTTAGAAACTCATTTCTTGGTTGAAAATTCATATTTTAATCGTAAAAAGTCAACTGAAATCTTTTTTTATAGAAAATTCAACTATTTTTTTAAATTTATCTTTCTGATCTATAAATTCATCCGCTTTGGTAGAAATTTTTTTTTTTATGAAAATGCAGCTTTTTGGTTGAAAATTGTCCTTCTCTGCTTAAGTATTAAACTATTTTATTTGAAAGATTTGGTTGAATCACTTTGTTAAGAAATCTTTTTTTATTTTTTGAAGAGTTATATTTTTAGTTGAAAATTCATCTCTTTGGTTGAAAGTTTAACTATTTTGTTGAAAATTAATCATTTAAATTGAAAATTCAACTACTCGGGTAAAAGTTAAACTACATTGTTAAATTTTTTTTTATTGAAGGCTTTGGTTAAAAATTTAACTGTTTAGTTGAAAATTCTCCTTGTTTGGTAAAAAAAAATAATTTTCTTGGTTTAAAATTTTTTTCTGAAATCATATTTTTGTTTGTAAATTCAATTTTCATAGAGAAAATTCGTCTTTTGTCTTGAGGTTTCAACAATTTAGGAAAAATTTTATTTCTTAGTGAAAAATCTTTATTTGTTGAAAATTCGTCTTTTTGGTTTTAAAAAACTTTTTTTGTATAAATTTCATGTTTTTTGATTGAAATATAAACTAGGAAACTTTTTGTTGGGAATTCATATTTTTAGCTTTCAAATTCGAGTTCTTTGTTAAAAAGGCATCTTTTACAGTAGAAAAGACATTTTTTTGTTTGAAATAAATTTAAAAAATTTAAATTTTTATCTGAAAGACTTTTCTGTTCCGTTTATAAAAGATTTTATGTTAATAGTATTTCAAGATTGAAATGCTGGTATTTGAATATCATTGATCAAGGAAAATGAAAAATTCCTCCTTGAAATCTTCTTTTTAGGTTCTCAAAATTTGATGAAAAAAATAAAGAAAATTTTCTTTTTTATTGTTTCGATATTATTTTTACAGTTTATGCTTTTGTGAGGACGACATCCCATCAGTTTTATTGGGGCTTCGCCATTTTTGAAGACAGCATTTTTTTAATAATTTTTTTTCTCGTAAACGATGCAAAATATCGCAAAAGAGCAAAAGGAATTTTTGGAACTTTTCTAGATGTTTCTTTTATGTGATGATTTCTTTCATGTGATATTTTTTTGTCCTTTGAGTTGTTTCCAAAAAAATGCAAAAATTCAATTTTTTCAAAATATTTTTTTGCAATGTAAGGCAGTATCTTACCTAAAATTAAATTTAGGAGGTCATTCATTCATATACGTAATTTATCAGAATTTGCAAATGAAAAAAATAACTCTCAATAATTGTACAGAAAGTAATTATGAATTCAACTTCACGCGCTAAAGAAACCTGATGAGTGAAGAACGAACCTAGCCAACAACAATTTTTGAAAAAATCAGGGAATTTCATTGGTCAGGGAAAAGTCAGAAATTCAAAAAAAAAAATTTGAAAAAGGTATTTCAATATTAATGATCAGGAAAAATAAAAAATGGAAGATTTGTCGTAACCCTGATATAATATTCTTGTTAGTAATTGAATTGCCTTGTATATATATTTCTTTTTTTTCTTAGTTGCTTTCTCCTGGAGATTATCTTTGTAGTTATAAATTTTATTATTTCTTTGGAAATACAACAATTTTGTTGAAAAGTCAACCGCTTTGTTGAAAATTCACTTTTTTGAGTGAAAATTCAACTATTTTCGTAGAAAATTTACATTTCAGATTAAAATGCGTATCTTGGTATTAAAAAGTCAACTGAAATCTTTTTGGAATGAAAATTCAACTATTTTTATGAAAATTTGTCTGTTTAGTTTAAAAATTTGCCGAATTTATTATAAATTACATCTTTCTTGGATGACAATGCAACTGTTTAGTCGAAAATTCAACAATTTTGTTGAAAAGTCATCCGTTTTTGTTGAAAATTCCACTATTTCGTGGAAATTTTACTTTTTATTTAAAACTCATATTTTGATGTTGAAAAGTCAAACTAAAAATTTTTTGGGATGAAAATTCAACTTTTTTTTTTAATTTGCCTTTTAAATTTGAAAATTCGTCTGTTTTAGTATAAATTTCATCATTAATATATAAAAATGCAATTGTTTGATTAAAAATTAATCTTCTTTGTTTGAGGATTCAACTATTTTATTTGAAAATTTTGGTTGAACCACTTTTTTGAGAAATCACTTTTTTGTCGAAGATTCATATCTTTCGTTAAAAATTTATCTCTTTGGTTGAAAGTTGAACTATTTTTTTGAAAACTCATATTTTTTATTGAAAATTTAACTGCATAGGTAAAAGTTGATTTAATTCTTGAAAATTTGTTTTTTTTTAAATAAAGATTTTTTCTGTTTGGTTGAAAATTTAACTGTTTTGTTGAAAAATTAAATATTTGTTGAAAATTCAGTTTTTTGCTGAAAACTCATATTTTTTGTTGAAAATTCCCTTTCTGTACAGAAAATTCGTCTTTTGGCTTGAAGGTTCAACAATTAGGGGATAATTTTTTTCTTTCATTTTTGAAAATATGTTATTTGCTGAAAATTTGTCTTTTTGGTTCTAAAATTCGTGGAAAATTTACTTTTTATTTAAAACTCATATTTTGATGTTGAAAAGTCAAACTAAAAACTTTTTGGGATGAAAATTCAACTTTTTTTTTAATTTGCCTTTTAAATTTGAAAATTCATCTGTTTTAGTATAAATTTCATCATTAATAGATGAAAATGCAATTGTTTGATTAAAAATTAATCTTTTTTGTTTGAGGATTCAACTATTTTATTTGAAAAATTTGGTTGAACCACTTTTATGAGAAATCACTTTTTAGTTGAAAATTCATATCTTTTGTTGAAAATTCACCTCTTTGGTTGAACGTTGAACTATTTTGTTGAAAACTCATATTTTTTTATTGAAAATTTAACTGCATAGGTAAAAGTTTATTTACTTCTTGAATTTTTTTTTTTTAATAAAGATTCATCGGTTTGGTTAAAAATTTAACTGTTTTGTTGAAAAATTAAATATTTTTTGAAAATTCAGTTTTTTGCTGAAAACTTGTATTTTTGATTCTAAAATACTTTTTTTTAATGAAATTTCATCTCATCTGGTTTGAATGTCAACTATTACACGTTTTTGTTAAAAATTCAGCATTTTAGGTTGAAAATTTAATTATTTCGTTGAAAATTTAATTACTTTGTGTGAAAATTTAATTACTTTGTTGAAAATTCAATTATTCTTTAAAAAAGCCATCTTTCATGGTAGCAAAGCCTTTTTTCAATGAATAAATGAATTTGAAAATCTTAAATTTGTATCTGAAATATTGTTTCATTCCATTTATAAGAAATCCTATTTTAAAAATATAACAAGATTAAAATTCTGGTATTTGAATGTTAATGGTTAGGAAAAATGAAAAATTGTCAAGGAAAAATCAGGGAATTTCGAAAATGAATTTTTCAGCCTGCAAAGCATCTTAAATGCAAAAAATATCAATTAGTTTTATATTGCATATTGTATTATTTCTGGAAACCATAAATTAAATTTGTTGTACTTGCTATCTCTAAAAAAAACTATTTTTGAAAATCTGGGTTTTAAGATAATTCACTTCCAAGAATAATTTTAGAAATATCCGCTATTTTTTCATTTTCGTAAATAAAAAAAAATGAATCAATTGAAAGTGCAAGAATTCTCATGTCAAAAAAAGAAAATCACGAATGCCTATGCTTATTTAGAAAATACTGCATTTTGGAAAAAAATATTCTTCGAATTTTTGAGAATTCTGAATTTGAAATGGAATTGGTCTCAAGAGCACCCCAAATAATGCGATTAAAATTACAAAAATAACCTGGAATGTTATTTAATCTGTTAGAACACGTTTGTGATCAGCATTAAAAATCGCAAAACCTTTCTTCTTTAGAGCCGGATATTTATTTCGATGCCATCAAAAATGGTAATCGTATTAAAGCAACACAATTTCAAGGTTCTTTTCGATGTCATTCGCTACATAGATTCGTAAAATATGCAAATTCTAGAAAGAATTCACGAGACAAAAAATTATGATTACTAAAGTGAAAAATCTACACGTGAATGTCAAACCCGCATATAAAATACGCGAAGAATCCTGAATAATAATTATTTCTGGAACGGTTTCTGGTTATTTCAAAAAATCTTTCCTCTTCCGCATCAAACAAAGCAGTTCAAAATTATTGACTACTATAAATACAGGGCGGTCGCAACACTGCATGTTGAAAATTCACAGAATTTTCCCTGATTTTTTTCCCGCTCGTTTTCTTAATTTCCAGGAACATTGATATTTGAAGACCAAAATTCGAATCTTGTAACTTTTTCAATATAGCCAAGAAGAGGACTTTTCAATGAAAAATGGAATAGTTACATTTTCAGTTCAAATAATGATTTCTCAACTAAAGTAATGAATCTTCGACTAAGAAAAATTGATTTCTCACCAAATAGTGAAATATTTAATCAAAGAATGGATTTTCTACAAAAATACATGAGTTTTTAACAAAAAAAGATCAATTTTTAACAAAAACTAAAATAAATTGAAAAAAAAGTTCAGTTGCTAACAAAAAATATAATACTTAAATTTTCAATATAGAAGTAATTTTTCAACCAAGCAGATGAACTTTTGACCAGGAATGTTGAATTTCTTTCAAAGAAGATAGATTTTCGATAGAAAATGGAATAGTTTCATTTTCAGTTAAAACAATAGATTTTCTTGATTTAAAAATTTCACTTTCAACAAAATAGTTTAATTTTTGACTAAAACGATGAATCTTCAACCAAAAAATCAATTTTCGACCAAATAGTGAAATTTTCAATCAAGAAGGTGAATTTTCTAACAAAAAAGACAATTTTTCAATAAAATACATGAATTTTTAACTAAGAAAAAGAAAATTCAAATAAAAATAGAATATTGAAATTTCCTACCAAAACAAAAACGAATTTTTTAACAAAATCATTCTATTTTCAGCCAAAGGAATGAATTTTTAACTTAAAATAGAATACGTAAATTTTTAGTGGAAAAATACATTTTCATCGAAAATAGAAGATGAATTTTTATCCAAGAAGATTAATTATCTACTTCTTGGTGTATTAGTCACCAAGAAGGATAAGGGTTTTCCACAGAAAAAGATTTTTCAACCAGAAAGTTGAATTTTTGACTAAGGAAGAAACGTTTTCAACCAAACAAGATACCATTTTTAACAAAATAGATAAATTCTCAACCCAAAAAGACAAATATTCAACAATGCAGTTGAATTTTCGAACAAGGAGAATTATTTTTTAGCAAAATTTTCAAATTTTCAACAAAGCAATAAAATTAACTTAAGTTTCAATTTATCGAAAATTTCCTGACTCTGTCAGGTTTTCCTTAACAATCCCTGACCTAAGAAGGAAAAACAATAGCGTATACTATGCGATGTCACACTTACTGTGAAATAATTAATTAATCTTCTTGAATATTCTCCTAAAATTAATTTTTGAAATAAAAAACCATTTTTAATTTTGCTAGGAATCTTAAGAAAAAGTTGCTATTCTTATGAAAGCTTTCACAATTTTCGGAATAATTTTAAGTACCTCTTAAAATTACTTAAATTTTGTCTAAACCAATAAGTGTTCAATTTTTAGTTATACATCAATATTAAAAAATTTCACTTTCAAATAATTTTTTTTGAATAATACAATTAAAATTGTAGTTGCCAAAATTTGAATTTAGCTCTCTCAAATATAATTTAAATAGTTAATAACTGAACTTAACATTAAAATAATAAGTTGAAATCCAACTTATTTTGAATTCGTAAATAATTTTTCAAAAAGAGAAAAGATAGAAAGATTATTTTAAATTGCATTATATCATCAAACGATATAAAATTTGAGATATTTTTGGTTTAGACATAAAATGATCCACATGTACACCTGGCGTAAAGGAAATAGCCACAGCATAATTGACTTTGTTATTGCGGATGAAAGATTAAGAGAACTAGTTAAAGATACAAGAGTCATGAGGGGTTCCGAATGCAATTCTGATCATTACGTTTTAGTCTGCAAAATAAACTTAGGGCGGGGATGGAGAACAAAGAAAACAAAGAAAACGACAAGAGACAAGAAGTGCAAACAGAGTTTCAAAAGAGGTTAACTGAACGCATAGATAGGGCAATGTGGGAAGCGCTTATAAGCAATAAAGATATAGAGGGCGCGTGGACTTTATTACGGGATGTCATTGTCAAAACTGCCACCGAAGTATGTGGTACGGCGGTTGTAGAAAGAAAGTCTGGCGATGCGTGGTGGAACGATGAAGTTGCGGCAGCCCAAAAAGAAAAGAAAGAAGCGCACAATAAAACGCTGAACATGACAGGTCTTAGAGATGAGGAGAGAACTAGACTTAAAAATGATTACAGACACAAAAATAGGAAAGTTAAACGACTAGTCAAGGAGAGTAAAGAGAAAATCAGAACAGAAGAAGAGAATAAAATGAAAAACTGCTTTGAAGGAATTATGAAACTATTATATAAACAGTTGAAGGAAAGTAAAAGTACAGAGTTTGCTAGCATGAGAAACAGCAAAGGCGAAATGCTATATGATATAGACGGAATAGTAGACGCTTTGAAAGAGTCTTTCAAAGGACTATTGGGAGGAGAAGATATCGGACAACAAATCTGCGACATAGAAGATAATGCATTAGAAAACCCAATTGAAACAGTCTGTGTCACTGAGGTCAGAGATATAATTAAGAACTTGAAAACGGTAAGGCTGCGGGTATAGACAATATTAGCGCTGGAATGCTTAAATACGGTGGCGAGTACATACCTCACAGGTTGTGCGAATTAATAAATTTATGTATCGAAACGGGAGAAGTCCCAGACGATTGGAGAAAAGCGATTATCGTACCAATATACAAAAGAAAAGGAGATAAAAGCAACTGCAGTAATTACAGAGGTATCAGCCTACTAAGTACCGTAAGTAAAATATACTCAAAAGTACTTATCCGTAGGGTAATGCAAATTACAGAAGAGAAAATATGGGAAATCCAAAGTGAATTTATGCCAGGAAGATCATGTACAGATCAGATATTTAGCCTAAGACAGGTCGCGGAAAAAAGTTTGAGAGTAGGAAAAAAAGTCTTCTGTTCATTTATCGATCTAGAAAAAGCATTCGACACGGTAAATAGAAGTAAAATTTGGGAAGTCCTTAAAGAGTATGGAGTGAATGGAGGGCTTCTACAAGCAATAAAAACAATATATACAGGTAGTAAAGCGAGTGTAAGAGTAAATGGGAAAAAGAGTAAATGGTTCGATATTATGCAAGGCGTGAAACAAGGATGCGTTATGTCCTCGTGGCTATTTATCATATTCATGGATAAGTGTCTTAGAACTGCCCTCTTCGACGAAAAAGGTGTAGATCTCGAAACCGCCAAGGTACGTGGGTTAGCTTTCGCAGATGACAAAATTGTTATGGCAGAATCAGTCGAGGACTTGCAAAGAATGTTGAATAAGCTTAATACAAGCATGAAGAACATGGGCCTCAAAATTAACGTGAATAAAACGAAAGTCATGGTGTTTGAGGGAAAAAGTGAGAAAACAATATGCAACATAGTCCTAAATGATGAGAAATTAGAACAAGTTGACAAGTACGTATATCTAGGTAGTCCTTTCACTAACGACGGAAAAATAGATGGGGAATTAGATAGGCGTATAAATAAGGGTAAGCAGGTTATCGGTAGAGCAAGGTCCATCCTCACAAATAAAAACATATCAAAAAAAGCTAAAATGGCCATACATAACTCTATTTTCATACCGACTGTACTATACGGTAGCGAGACATGGACCTGTCAAGAAAAGGACAGGAGTAAAATCAACGCGATCGGCATGAAACCTCTGCGCATAATATGCGGGAAAACACTGATGGACAAAGTACGAAACGAGACAATCCTCAAAGAATGTGGTACAGGGGAGACACTAGTTGACATATGGGAAAGAAATCAGCTAAGGTGGTGCGGACATCTTGAAAGAATGAAAGATGAACGACTGACCAAGCAAGTGTATAAAGGTAAAGTAAATGACAGAATGCCCAGAGGTAGACCGCCGAAAGAATGGTTAGAATCTGTGAATGAGACACTAATACGAAGAGACATAAGAAGCCATAGAAATACAAGAGCCTGCATGAAAAAATGCATGGACGTGAATGAAGCTAGAGTAGTATGCCAGGACAGAAATATGTGGCGACAAATAGTTTATAAACAGAGTGAAAATAGAGTGAATGATGCCTGAAACAAAGACCTTGGATACTAATGGGCCCAGGTGGGGAACCATACATAATAATTTTGTGAGGCTCCTCACTTGGGGTGATCGCTAGAGAGATTGATCAGCAACCTGGGTCGGAGCAGTGTTGCGGAGTGAACGTGTCATACCTATATACCTATTTCACTACTTTCCAACCGAGCAAGTCACGCCTACCCCGGAAGGGAAAAGGCTTAATGGTATAATAATAATAAGAATTAGATAGATTTTTCTTCTAAAAATTGGTTGAATTCCTGGTTAAAAAACAAACCACTCTGCAAATGGCCTCGCGAATGTTAAAATCGACATTCAATGTCAAAACCCTGATAACAGCGTTCTCAAACTCTGTTAATAATAATGTTTTCATACCTATCAAAATTTTTTCAGAATCTTCATCTAGTAAGACAATCTCTGTCCTCGTACAACAACTCCTTTGCCAACTCTTTCAGGGTGAGCTTTCAAGTCTCGTCAAACAATTTTTACATTTTCGTTGGAAAACTATACAATGATCTACCTAATAACTGAAAAAAACATTATATACATATACATCTATTTATTTATTTATAATACATCCTGTATATCCCAATTGTTTTTTGCATTATTTGAAAAAAAAATTCGTTTTGATTAATCTAGCCTCAAAATTAAATTATATATTAGAACAGTTATAATATTACAATTTAATGATCATATTAATATATAATATAGTTGATCATTATTAACGATATTCTTGATAAATTTAGTTCCACTTTTTTACCCTCAAAAAATCAACACTTCTTTGAAATTGTGAAAGATGTAGAAACTAGCATTGATAAAATTCCATATAAATTACAAGCAGAATTGAAAAATAAAATCCTTTCTTTATCTTATCAATATTAAAAAAAAAACCTAGCTGAATTTCTGACTCAGACTTCGAAAAATATTGCTGAAAAACAAACCTTTTTCTGAAAAGTCATAAAGATCTTTTAATAACACGTGCTGATAAAGGTAAAGTCACTGTTATTCCTAATAAACAAGATGATTATAACAAAATAGAAATAATGTTAAATGATAAAACAACTTATGAAAAAATGGATGATAAACCCTTAAAATTTTTACAAAATAAAACTTTTAATAAAATTAATAAATGGAGACTTAAAGGTTTTGTAGGTCCTAAAATAGAGAGACAAGATCTTATTACAGAAAATACTAGTCTGGCTAGAATTTATGGACTTCCTAAAATTTATAAAAACAAATTTTCTTTGAGACCTGTTGTGAGCACTATAAATTCTCCCACATATACTATGGCTTAGGTCTTTAATCCTATAGATGAAAACTCGTAATTTCATGGAGAAAGATTTTTTGTTAGTTATAGTAAGTCATAGGGTGACCTCTATATTTTAAAATCAAAACTAACAGAATTAAAAGAATAGATTTCTCATTTAATCAATCGCCGTTAATTATTTCGATTTATTTATTTCAATTATTAATATTTCAATGTAAGTTTTTATTGAGGATATTAAATCTTTGGTTGTTATGATTGACTTTCTCAATACATGGCGTGAAATAAAATTTATTTCAGTAATTTTTCTATATTTCTAATCCAGTCGCAGATGTTCTTCTCTGTCATATGATATGCGCGTTATATGTTGACCGATCTATACTATATTCTACTCGATTCGATTAGATGAATGACAAAATATTTTTATATTGTGAACTGATTAATTAATTATTAACTGATTCTATCAAAACTTACATTTTCTGGAATGTGTTTAGAAGATTATTGATAATTCAAATTGTCGGAAATGAGAGTTCAAATTTGAAAAAAAACATAAAGTAAAAATTATTTCAATATTTCAATGAAAAGTATAGATTAATGCTTAAATCATTATCTGAATTAAATTCTCAAAATGATATATTTCATGTTTAAAAAATATAAATTTATAAATAAATTAAGTTTTTAGAAATAAAAGTTCAAATCCTTCATATTAAAAAAGGTAACCTCCATCTTGTGTAACGTTGTGGCATAGAAGTTATGTAGTCGAATATTGGATATGATTTTTATAATACAAGTTTATTTATATTTAAATTAATTGTATTCCAATTTCATAATTTTCCGAATGTTTACGATGTTGTGAGATAATGATTTAAATTCAATCTTCAACATTATACGTGAATGTGTTTTAAGTTTTTATGGAATTCGTTAAAAAGATTATAAATAATTAAAATTTGTAGGAAATTGTAAGATGAACATTATTTTGATGCTTCAATGCAAAACATATCGTTGATTGATTTTTATGTTATGAACTGATGAATTAACTGTTATTAACTATTGACTGATTCATTTTTTTCAAAAAAGTTAATTGTATAAAGATTAATTCAAGTTTCAAAATTATATGTGCATATATTTCAATTTCTACTGGTATTACTTTGAAAGGTTATTAATAATTGAAATTTTCAGATAAATATTAAATACAAGTTATTCTTATATTTCAATGAAAATAATTATTAAATGCTTCCTATGTTCTGAACTTATTAATTAAATATTAACTGTTTCTGTTAAAAATTGCATTTTCTAGAATTAGTTAAAAGATGATTGATAAATTAAATTTGATAGAAGAAAAGTGAAAATTTAAAGCAGAATATGTATAAAGTAAAAATTATTAGAAAGTTTCAACGAAAATAATTTTTTCATACTTTTTATGTTGTCAACTGATTAATTAAGAATTAGCTGATTAATTTTGTTCACAGTATTAAATTACATAAAGATTGAAATATAATATTCTTCAATTAAGTAACATAAATTGACAATTTACTTTACCTATAATTTGAATAATAAAAATTTATTTATATTTAAATTTATATTCCAGTTACATAAATGTCCAATTGTTTCTGAGGTTGCGAAATGAGTATCTGAATTCAATTTTCAAAATTATATGTACGCATATGCTTTCATTCTTCCTGAAATTATTTTAAAAGGTACTTCAAATTTAATAATTAAATTATTATAAATATTCCCTTTGCCTAAGAATTGAGGCAAATCTTTAAGCATTGAAATTATTTGAATGATTCAATAAAGATAATTCTTCAATGCTTTCATTGTTATGAAATGATTAATTCATTATTGGCTAATTAATTTTGTTACAAAATCAAATAACATAAATATTTAATTTCAATTTTTCTATATCAAGTAACATAAATCAATTATTCACTTCGAGGTGATGTGATTGAATATTGGATATAATTAGTATAATAAAGGTTTATTCCTTCAAACCTATCTCTATTACAATGATGTAATTTCTTATAATATTTATGATGTCAAAGGAGTATCTGAATTCAATTTTCCAAATCATGTGTATACATCTTTTCATTTTTTCTGGAATAAGTTTAAAAGGTTATTGATGACTCAAATTTTCAGAAAAATATAAAATCAACATTATTTGAATGCGGCATGGAGGAGTGGATAACCACGAAAAGAGAGAGGCATGTAACTTTATACAATTTTCACAATTATATGTGGATATACATATTGTAATTGTTCAGCGATTTTTATATTGAGAACAGAGAATCTGATCAGAATAGGATTTTTTTCAAATTATAGGTATACTGATGCTCACATTTAAAAATATAGCCCTGATAGTACCCGCAAAGGTCATTGTACCAAAATTATGTTTTTTCTCAAAATATTGAATTACATAACTTGCTACTACGTTACATGGATTCACTGAATACATTCTTTGAGAATATAATTTCAGCAAGAATATTATTGGCCAAGAAAATTGAGCAAATGAATAGTGTTTCGAAAATTGTGTGAAGGAAATAACATAAAAAGTGAGCACGCGCTTGCGCGCGCATGTAATGGTCTAGTAATATTTTAAACTCCGCTCTACCTAAACCGAAGTCTTTTATAAAAAATGCTATTGATTTTAAACAAAAAATATATCAAATCATTATCCCTCCTGATTACATTATGGTTTATCTTGATGTAACTTCTCTCTTTACTAACGTTCCTATAGAATTGGTTCTTAATAGTATTGACAAAAGATGGTCTTATATTAAGAAAGTTACTAACTTACCTTCAGATAAATTCAAAGGAGGGATTAAATTCCTAATGGATAATACCTATTTTCAATTTAATAATATTTATTAGAGACAACCCCCGAGGTGTCAATTACTCAGATTTTTACCGTAGATGGCAAGATCGCAAGATTGCATGGGATTGCAAAAAAATTTAATTATTATAGAAAATTTATCATAGAAAAATAATTATACAGAAAAAATGATAGGATAATACACATTGGAATAAATAATACAAAAATACTCAAAGAATTATTATTAAAAGTAGAAAAACCACAAAGGAATGATTTATTTTAGACCACGCATAATAACTAAACACAAAAATATCGATTCGGCACAAATGAGCTTTACAGAGAAAAAAATTTATGAATTCTTTTGGAAGCTTCAAAATCTCTCAAACTTTGATTTTAATCTACAGGGTGACCTATTTTAATCTATGGATCCAAATATCTCTTAAAATAATCGAAAAAAATTGTGCAAACAAAAATTGTACAGAACATAGGGGGTCATTTAACGGTACTATTAATTTTGACCTTGAGGTCAATTTTCAAGGTCATTTAAAGGTCAAGACGATTTTTGTAAATGACAATCCCTATTTTTGACTGCAGATTTAAAAAGAACGAAAAATTTCGCGTCAAAAATATTCCATGACAATTTTGCTTTTGTGACCCTAGAAAGGTCAAAAATCAAGGTCAAATGTTTAAAAGCGGTTAGGTGCCCTATTTTGAATTATGGTGGTTTTCTGAGAATAGAAAATGTTCAAGATGCTTTCAACAAGTCGATAAAATGTAAAAGTATGAACCAACTTGACCATCTTGACCTTAAGATAAATTTTCAATGTCATTTGAAGGTCAAGATGATTTTTTTAAAAGGAAATCCCTATTTGACCTGCGTATTTGAACTATTTCTGTCGCAAAATTTTTCGCTTTTTCCTAATCCACAGTTTGAAACAGGGATTTCCTTTTAAAAAAATCATCTGGACCTTCAAATGACCTTGAAATTTCATCTGAAGGTCACGATGTTCAAGTTATTCACACTTTCACATTTTATCGACTTGCTAAAAGAATTTCGAACTTTTGCTATCCTCAGAAAACCACGATAATGCCAAAAAAGGGCATCTTACCGTTTTTCAGACATTTGACCTTGATTTTCGACCTTTCTAAGGTCACATAAGCAAATGTCTCATGAAATATTTTTAACGTGAAATGTTCTGCTCTTTTTGAATCCGCAGTCAAAAATAAGGGTTGTCATTGGAAAAAATCGTCTTGACCTTCAAATGACCTTGAAAATTGACCTCAAGGTCAAAATTAATAGTACCGTTAAATTACCCCATATGTTCTGTACAGTTTTTGTCCGAATAATTTCTCTCTCGATGCTTTTAGAAATATTTTTAAATCCATTCAAATCTGGAAATCCGTTAAAATCTGTTGAAATCCATTACATTTGTGAAATCCCTAGAAAATTTCATAATAATTGGAGGTCCAATGATTCCTAATTATGGTCAAGTATAAGTCATTTGAAATTCCTTGAATATAAATTAAAATAAACTTATTCTTTCAAGTTGTCGAGAAAAAACATTAGAAACCCTGTAAATCATTGAAATCCCTTGAAATCTCCTAAAATATTTAAAAAATAATTTATAATTCATTCTATTTTTTCTAATTTAAGATTTAATCCTTCAAATCTTGCGAAATTCCTGGAAATACCTTAAAATCCCTGGAAATCAGAAGTGCATTCTTTATTTCAATATTGTGTTTCTTATTCTAAGGTATTGCAAAATATTGCAAGGGATTGCAAAGCATTGCAACGGATTGCATGGAATTGCCTGCGATTGCATAATATTGCGCAGAAAGTGTGCATCATATTGCAGAATTTCAAATTTTTTCCAATAAACCCCTCGTTTCCCTCTAATTTCCAGGTTTTCCCTGACTTGCGGCCACCATGAAATAGAATTTGATACGCGATCGATCAGCTATCGATAAAAAAAAACTCGTTGCCTCTTGTAAGCTAACGTTTATGAAACCACTTGTTTAAATTTGTATTACAAATTAACTTCTAAAGACACTGGGTAATTTGCGTCTTATTCAAATGACCAGTGATATATTTTAACAGATGCATGTTTCATTTCACTTAATTGAGAGCAGGCTGTTTCTAATTCAACAAACGTCGTCAATAAAGTTCTTATGCTATTATTAGAAACCTGCGACTTGAATCAACAGACAGTCATAAGAAACAATTAATATTCGCTGGTAAGACCATCGCATGACTACTTTGATATCAATTATTCTACGAGTGCAGCCTCGCTGCAGCAGAAAATAATTTATGAACGACTGAAAAATCCCGAAAAACAAAATTCATGACACTTTATAAGAATACCGAAATGGAAAATTCCCGACGTATAAAATTCCCGAATGATAAAATTCACAAATTCAAAAATTCCATAATAATAAAATTCTCGAACAGTTTATAATATTACCAAAATACAAAATTCCCGAATAAGGAAATTCCCGACAGTTTATAATTTACCGAATTTGAAAAATCCCGAACAATAAATTTCCCGACTTATTAAATTCCGAAATAATAAAATTTAATGAATTGGAAAATTCCATGATAATAAAATTCCGGAAGAGTTTATAATATCACCGAAATGGAAAATTCTGGAATAATGAAATTCCCGACAGTTTATAATTTACCGCATTTGAAAATTCCCGAATAATAAATTTCCCGACTAATGAAATTCCAAAATAATAAAATTTAATGAATTGGAAAATTACATAATAATAAAATTCCCAAAAAGTTTATATCAACACCGAAATAAAAAATTCTGGAATAACCAAATTCCCGACAGTTTGTAATTTACAGAATTTGAAAATTCCCGAAGA
>CAKNXH010001763.1:153727-173596 GCA_932178445.1 Andricus quercusramuli
TATCACCGAAATGAAAAATTCTGGAATAATGAAATTCCCGACAGTTTATAATTCATCGAATTCGAAAATTCACGGCAGTTTATAATTTAAAGAATTTTAACATTTCTGGCTGTTCATAATTTACCAAATTCGAAAATTTCCGAATAATAAAATTTGCAAATTATGGAATTCTCGAACAGTTTATAATATTGCCGAAATTAAAATTACCGAATAATGAAATCTCCGACAGTTTATAATTTACCGAATTTGGAAATTCCCGAATAATAAAATTCTCGACTTATAAAATTCCCAAATAATAAGATTTCCGAATATTGAAATTCCTGGAAAATGAAATTCCCGACAGTTTTAGAATTTACCGAATTTGAAAATTCATGGCAGTTCATAATTTACCAGATTTGAAAATTTCCTAATAATAAAATTCCCGGATTGAAAAATTCCCGCATAATGAAATTTCCGAACAGTTTATAACATTGACAGAAAGGAAAATTTCAGAATAATGCAATTCCTGGCAGTTTATAATTTACCGAATAAGAAAATTCCCGACAGCTTGTAATTTACCGAATTTTAAAATTCCTGAATGATGAATTTTTCGACTTATAAAATTCCCAAATAATAAAAATTTAATGAATTGGAAAATTCCATAATAATAAAATTCACGAATAGTTTATAATATTACCAAAATGAAAAATTCCCGAATAAGAAAATTCCCGACCGTTTATAATTTACCGAATTCGAAAATTCTCGAATAATAAATTTCCCGACTTGTAAAATTCCCAAATAATACAATTCAATGAATTGGAAAATTCCATAATAATAAAATTCACGAACAGTTTATAATATTACCAAAATGAAAAATTCCTGAATAAGAAAATTCCCGACCGTTTATAATTTACCGAATTCGAAAATTCTCGAATAATAAATTTCCCGACTTGTAAAATTCCCAAATAATACAATTTAATGAATTGGAAAATTCCATAAAAATAAAATTCCCGAATAGTTTATATTATCAACAAAATGGAAAATTCTGGAATAATGAAATTCCCGACAGTTTGTAATTTACCGAATTTGAAAATTTTCGAATAATAAATTTCCCGACTTATGAAATTCCCAAATAATAAAATTTAATGAATTGGAAAATTCCATAATAATAAAATTCACGGACAGTTTATAATATTACCAAGATGAAAAATTCCCGAATAAGAAAATTCCCGAATAAGAAAATTCCCGACCGTTTATAATTTACCGAATTCGAAAATTCTCGAATAATAAATTTCCCGACTTGTAAAATTCCCAAATAATACAATTTAATGAATTGGAAAATTTCATAATAATAAAATTCCCGAACAGCTTATAATATTACCGAAATTAAAAATTCTCGAATAAGAAAATTCCCGCCAGTTTGTAATTTACAGAATTTGAAAATTCCCGAATAATAAGATTTCCGAATATTGAAATTCCTGGAAAATGAAATTCCCGACAGTTTTAGAATTTACCGAATTTGAAAATTCATGGCAGTTCGTAGTTTACCGAATTTGAAAATTCACGGCAGTTCATAATTTACCAGATTTGAAAATTTCTTAATAATAAAATTCCCGGATTGAAAAATTCCCGCATAATAAAATTTCCGAACAGTTCATAATATTGCCAGAGAGGAAAATTTCAGAATAATGCAATTCCCGACAGTTTATAATTTACCGAATTTGAAAATTCCCGGCAGTTCATAGTTTACTAAATTTGAAAATTCCCGAATAATAAATTTCCCGTCTAATAAAATTCCCAAATAATACAATTTAATGAATTGGAAAATTTCGTAATAATAAAATTCCCGAAAAGTTTATAATATTACCGAAATGAAAAATTCCCGAATAATGAAATTCCGGACAGTTTATAATTTACCGAATTTGAAAATTGACAGTAGTTTATAATTTCCCGAATTTGAAAATTCGCAGCAATTCATAATTAACCAAATTTGAAAATTTCCGAATGATAAAATTCTCAACTAACAAAATTCCCGAATTGGAAAATTCCCGTATAATGAAATTCCCGAACATTTCATAATATTACCTACGTGGGAAATTCTGGAATAATGAAATTCCCGACAGTTTATAATTTACCGAATTTCAAAATTTTGAATAATAAAATTTTCGACTTATGAAATTCCCCAGTAATAAAATATCCGAATAATAAAATTCGCGAATAATGAAATTCCCAAACAGTTTATAATATTGCCAAAATGGAAAATTCCCGAATAATGAAATTCCGGACATTTTATAATGTATCGAATTTGAAATTGCACGGCAATCAATAATTTACCAAATTTGAAAATTTTCGAATGATAAAATTCCCTACATATAAAATTCCTGAATTGGAAAATTCCCGTGTTACAAAATTCTCGAACAGTTTATAATATTGCCGAAAAGGAAAATTCCCGAATAATGAAATCCCCGACTTATAAAATTTCCTAATAATAAAATTTGCGAATAATGAAATTCCCGAACAGTTTATAATATTACCGAAATGGAAAATTCCCGAATAATGAAATTCCGGACAGTTTATAATTTACCGAATTTGAAAATTCATGGTAGTTCATAATTTACCAAATTTGAAAATTTTCGAATAATAACATTCTCAACTAATAAAATTCCTGAATTGGAAAATTCCCGTATAATGAAATTCCCGAACAGTTTATAAAATTGCCAAAAAGGATAATTCCCGAATAATGAAATTCCCGAAAGTTTATAATGTACCGAATTTGAAAATTCACGGCAATTAATAATTTACCAAATTTGAAAATTTCCAAATAATAAAATTCCCAATTTATAAAATTCCAACAACAAAAAAGAATTTTAAACAAAATACAAAAATTATCAACCAAACAGTTTATAATATTACCGAAATGGAAAATTCCCGAATAATGAAATTCCGGACAGTTTATAATTCACCGAATTTGAAAATTCTCAGTAGTTTATAATTTACCGAATTTGAAAAATCGCCGCAGTTCATAATTTACCAAATTTGAAAATTTCCGAATAATAAAATTCCCGACAGTTTATAATAATTTACCGAATTTCAAAATTTCGAATAATAAAATTTTCGACTTATGAAATTCCCGAATAATAAAATTTGCGAGTAATGAAATTCCCGAACATTTCATGATATTACCTAAATGGGGAATTCTGGAATAATGGAATTTCCTACAGTTTATAATTTACGAAATTCGAAAATTCCCGGCTGTTCATAATTTACCAAATTTGAAAATTTCCGAATAATAAAATTCCCGAATAATGAAATTCCCGACAGTTTATAATTTCCCGAATTTGGAAATTCCCGAATAATAAAATGCTCGACTTATGAAATTCCCGAATAATAGGGTTTCCTAATATTAAAATTCCCGGAAAATGAAATTCCCGACAAAACAGATTAATTTTTAACCAAATGATTAAATTTTTTACCAAACACATACATTTTCTAAAAAATACGAATTTTCAACAAAATACATTAATATTTTCTCAACGCAGATGAATTTTCAACCTAAAGATTTATTTTTCTAAAAAAAAGTATTGAAAAAAAAAAATAGTTGAACTTTCAACTAAAAAAAGATACACTTTCAACCAAAAATATAAAATTCAAGTTTTCAGAAGAAAAATGTGCGAAAAAAAACGAATTTCCAAAAAAAGACATACATTTTTAAGAAGATAGATTAATTTTTAAGTAGATAGGTAAATTTTTATCTAGATGATAGAATTTTAAACCAAAAAGATGCTTTTCCAACCAAGAAAATCAATTTTTTGCAAAAAAAAAGACGAATATTTAATAAAATACATTAATTTTCAACTGAAAAAGATACATTTTCAACTCAAAAGATTAATTTTCTGAACAACATTTTTTTCAACGGAGTCGTTCAACTTTTAACCAAAAAGGCCAATTTCCAACCAAAATGACGAATTCTCAACAAAAAAGACGGATTTTATACAAAAAAGTGCAATTTTCTAAAAAAAAAATTTCTATAAGAAAAGACGAATTTTTAACAAAATACTTAAGTTTCAACTAAAGAGGTGAATTTTCAACTTAAATGATAATTATTCAACTAGAATAATTAGATTTTCATTCGAACGAATTTCTTTATAGTTGAAAAAAATAATTTTCAGTTCAAAAAATTAATTTTTAACTAAAATGATGAATCTTGAAAAAAAAAAATATTCTAATAGTCTAACCCTAGAAAAAAAAAAACTGTGCAATTTGACCAAGAAGACGAATTAAATAAAAATAGTTGAATTGCAACTAAAAAAGATTTTAGTTGAAATTTTAACACTAAAATATAAATTCTTATAACAAAATTAGTCTTATGCCATAATAGTTGAATTTTCAACTCAAAAAGCCGAATTTTGAACCAAAGTGTTGTGCTTTCAAAATGAAAAGTCGAATTTTCATCAAAACAGTTGCATTTTTAACCAAAGCATAGTTTTACCGCAGAATGGAATTTTTTGTTATTTTTTTTCAACCAAATAATAAAAATTTCAACTAAAAATATAATCATCCGAAATGCGCACTTTTCTATATTATGTTCAACTCTATTATATTTTTATACATAATTTTTTTTTTATTATTAATTCAATATTTGCTCCTCAATTAGTATAATCGTTATTACAATTCATAATGTGCATTGATATTGAAACATATTTGTTTTCATTATCTTGTTCTCATAATTCAAAAAAGTGCGCGTCCTATCAAAAAAAAGTTCAAATAAAATTGTAAAAATGAGTTATTATTATTATTTTATTATTATCAGTTCGAGAGCGAAGACAGCTTTGAAAAGCTGATAAATTACACCCCGTCTAGTACAATGACCCCCATCCGAGTATAACCGAGTCAAGCGCTGCTTAACTTTGGTGATCGGACGAGAAGCCTTAAACATTTGCATAGGTCCAAGCGGACAATTAGGCGAACAAGTTTGTCGTTTAAAACTTCAATTTTTCTCAATGTTATTTTTTACGATTAAAATAAAAACTACGCGTCCTATCAAAAAATAATTTGTAAAAACTTTTTTGATCTCTTTTGGTGTACAATTTTTGTCTATTGATTTTTTGTAACTATTGTCGTTTTTACAAAAATTTTACTATTTCTTTGATGTTACTTTTTACGATTTAAAAAAAATGCGTACTCTGTCAAAAAATGCTTAATAGCACATTTGTCGATCTCGTTTTCGTAAACAACTTTTGCCTATTTTTTTCTTAATTTGTGTGTTTTTCAAAAACATTTTATTCTTTGTAAATGTTATTGTTTACGATTAAAATGAGAAATACGCGCCCTATCAAAAAAATCATTCGCAAGAAAATTGTCGATCATTTTTTGGTGAACAATTTTTGTCAGTTAATTTTTTTTTCGTAACTTGTGTCGCTTTTCCAAAAACTTTGATTCTTTAAAGTTATTTCTTTCGATTAAAACAAAAAATGCACATTTTTTCAAAAAATGACTGAAAACAAATTTTTCGATCTCGTTTTGGTGAACACCTTTTATCTATTTTTTTGTTACTTCGTGTATTTTTTTCAAATTTTTTTCAATGTTATTTTTTACGATTGAAATAAAAACTAAGCGTCCCACCAAAAAATAATTAGTAAAAAGTTTGTCAATCTTTTTTTGATGAACAATTTTTGTCGATTTTTTTTCTTAACCTGCGTCTCTTTTGAAAACGTTTTCATTTTTCCAAATGTTATTGTATATGATTGAAATAAAAACTACGCGTCCTATCAAAAAATAATTTGTAAAAATTTTGTTGATCTTTTTTTGGTAAGCAATTTTCGTTCATTAATTTTTTTCGTAACTTATGTCGCTTTTGCAAAAATTTTAATGTTTCTTCAATATTATTTTTTACGAATAAAACAAAAACTACGCCTTCTATCAAAACATGATTCATTACAAATTTGTCGATCTCGTTTTGGTAAACAACTTCTGTCTGTTTTTCTTTTACTTCGTGTCTTTTTTCAAAAATTTTAGTTTTCTAATGTTTTTTTACGACTAAAATAAAAAATACGCACCCTCTAACAAAAATAATTCCTAAAAAATTTGTCAATGATTTTTTGGTAAAAAACTTTTTTCAGTTAAGTTTTTTTCGTAACTTGTGTCGCTTTTCAAAAAATTTTAGTTATTTTTTTTTCGATTAAAACAAAAACTGCGCATTCTATCAAAAAATGACTAAAAACAAATTTGTCGATCTCGTTTTGGTAAACAACTTTTGTCTATTTATGTTTTTTCTAACCTTGTGTCTTTTTTTCAAGCATTTTAATTTTTTTCAATGTTATTATCTACGATTAATTTAGAAACTACGCGTCCAATCAAAAAATGATTAACAAACAATTTGTCGATTTTTTTTTGGTGAATAATTTCTATCTAATAATTTTTCTCGTATCTTATTCAGTTTTTCCAAAAATTTGTATTTTTTATTTTTAATGTTATTTTTAGGATGAAAACAAAAACTACGCGTCCTATAAAAAAGTGAATCATAACAAATTTGTAGATCTTCTTTGGGTGAACAATTTTTTCTCGTTCATTTTTTTCGTATTTGGTGTCGTTTCTCTAAAATTTTAATATTTATTTCAATGTTATTTTTTACGATTGAAACAAAAATATGCGCATTCTATCAAAAATTGACTAATAACAAATTTTTCGATCTCGTTTTGGTGAACACCTTTTGTCTATTTTTTTCCTACTTTGTATATTTTTTCCAAATTTTTTCTAATGTTATTTTTTACGATTAAAATAGAAACTAAGCCTCCTATAACAAAATAATTAGTAGAAAATTTGTCAATCTCTTTTTGGTGAACAATTTTTGTTCATTAATTTTTTACGTAGCTTGTGTCGCTTTTCCAAACATTTTAATATTTTTTATAATTTTTTAAGAATAAAACAAAAACTGCTCCTTCTATCAAAACATGATTAATGACAAATTTATCGATCTCGTTTTGGTAAACAACTTTTGTCCATTTACTTTTTTTTCTTACCTTGTGTCTTTTTTTTCAAAAATTTCAACTTTTTAAATGTTATCATTTACGATTCAAATAAAAACTACGCGTCCTATCAAAAAATGATATGTAAAAAATGTGTCAATCTTTTTTTGGTGAGCAATTTTTGTTTATAATTTTTTTTTCGTTACTTGTGTCGTTTCCCCAACAATTTTATTGTTTCTTCAATTTTATTTTTTATGAACAAAACAAAAATTGCGCGTCCCATCAAGAAATGATCCTGAACAAATTTGTAGATCTTTTTTGAGCGAACAACTTTTATCTATTAATTTTGTTGGTGAGCAACATTTGTCTATTTATTAATTTTTTAAAATGTTATTTCTTACGACTAAAATAAAAAACTAAACTTCCTTTTAAAAAATAATATTAAAAAATTTTTCGATCTTTTTTTGGCGAACAATTTTTGTCTACTGATTTTGTTTCGTAACTTGTGTCGTTCTTTCACAATTTTAATGCCGCAAAATGGAGTTTGTTATTTTCATTAACATTTTTCACTATCAAAACAATAAATATGCGTCTCGTAAAAAAAATTATTTCAACAAAATTTCAATTAAAATTCATGGAACTGATCGAGTATCAAATGTGTTATTTTGTTTGCTAAAAAGTAACGAAATTAAGTTGTATAGAGTTAAAAGCGACACAATCTTTGTCAATTGTACAATTTTAATTTGAGGCGATCAAAATTGAAGAATAATAAATTTTTAACACCCTAAAAAATTAAACAGTTTTTAAATTTTGAAAGTAAGAAAATCAATTCGGACACTCAGAAACCAATGTTTTTTACTCAAAGAAAATTTATTTGAATTAAAGAAATATTTTGATGACCTTTCTAATTGTGATTCAACAGAACATTTTATTGTTTGCATGAAAATTGGTCTTTAACTAAAAAAAATTCTTTCATTTGATAAAAATTTTCTTAAATAAAAAAAAAATTCTTCAATTAAGAAAAATATTTCATTTTATGAAAATAATTTATTCGGCTTAAAAGAATTATCAATTGAAGTGAATGTATATATTTATTTGTTCTTAACACAAAATTTAGTTGAATAGCATACATTTTTTTTCCGCATAATAATTTAACTAAATGTAAAAAGTAATTTGTTTCCTTAAATGAAATAATTCATCCGTCTGAAAATTGTTTTTAAACATATTTTGTTATATAAGTGTAAATAATATACATCTTTATTTCCGAGTTTCCTAAAAGCTATATAATTTCACTGAAAAAAAGCTAAACTTGCTATTGGGAAATAAAAATCTAAAGACGAATATTATTTACTGTCTCACAAAAGAAAATATCCCTTAACATATTGTAAATTATTAAATACAAAAATGAAGGAATAGGCCATTTCTATAAATGCAAGTGTATAATAAATAATTTAATTTAATTTAATTAATTAATTTGATTAAATTAATTGAATTATATAATTCAACATCAAACTTTCAAACCATGCAACAAGCACGAATGTTGAGCATTTATTATCTTTAAACTCAACTGATGAAAAAGTCTAGCTTCTAGAAGCATTATATCGAAAAAAGCATAAAAAAAGTAACCTCGTGCCAAAAGTGCAAGTCCGCAAACTGCGAGTAATTTAAATTAAAATACTGCGACTCAAATCTACATTTCCTATTTTCAGAAGATAATAACTAATTAATTCAAAAGTGATAATAGAAAATTCTATAAACAGGAAATGCATACTTCCGTGATTAAAGATTCATGGTTATGAAAGCATTTTTTCAAATGATTATGACAAAAAAGGCCTTCTCTTCTTAATACTACACATTTCTTAAGGTTGTACAGAGATCATCAAAACACAAGATATAATTCTACAAGATATAAGACTACAAGATATAATTTTATCACTGAGGACAAATCGGTGCGTATGAGTTTGACCCCCTTTTCCGAAACTTGTTGGAATTGTATATTATGTTTTTTTCTGCTTTCATGGATTATTAATTATGAGATTGCTCATAAATCATGTTCAATAAATAATTATAACTTGTCTGGAATTATAATCACAGTGATTAAGGAGATCACGATTAACGGTTGACACCTCAGTCCGCGCGCACTTGACATCGTTTAATAAATTTTTGTTAAGGTTTCCAGGTCTCGGACAGTTAATTTTTTCCATCAGATCATTTTCTAAGATTTTCAGAATTCTTGCGAAATCAAAAAAATTTTTGTCGAACCAAAAAAAAAACTGTTTTCTTAGATGAACATAAAAATAAAAAATAAATTTATTTGATTCAATTGGGGATCGTGCTTAAGTTACGTAACAGCTCAAAGGGGAGGGAGGGGTCAAAAAATTGTGTTACAATTTTTATAAGTTTGACAATCCTTGAAGTCTCATGAAGCATTTCGATTTTCTTCACTAAATTCTTTTAAATTCAATAGTCATATATAAATATACTAGTAGTCTTGCGCGCGCCTATTTATTTTGGGTATGAAAAAGCTAAAGCAGTAACATATTTCTCATAATTTATTTGTTGGTAAATTCTGCCATCATTATCATCTTGAAGGAATTGTGAATATAATCATAATTCAATTTATTATAATTAGCTCTTAAATTTGTCTAACACTTAACTTATTTGTGAATTATATCTCCGTAATAAACTTTTTATTTTATTAATTAAAATAAATGTTATTTCTATTGTGAATCCTTCTATAGATGAAAACTCGTAATTTCATGGAGAAAGATTTTAAGTCACAGGATGACCTCTATATTTAAAAATCAAAACTAACAAAATTAAAAGAGATTTCTCATTTTATCGATCGCCGATAATTATTTCGTTTATTTATTTATTTTCACTATTACTTTCGATGAAAGTTGTTTTTGAAGATATTAAATCTTTGGTTGCTATGACTGACTTTCGCAATACACGGCGTAAAATAAAGTGTATTTCAGTAATTTTTCTACATTTCTAGTCCAATCGCAGATGTTCTTTTTTGTCATATGATATGCGCGTTATATTTTGGCCGATCTATACTATATTCTACTCCATTAGATTAGATGAATGACAAAATATTTTTATATTGTGAACTGATTAATTAATTATTAACTGATTCTATCAAAACTTACATTTTCTGGAATGTATTTAGAAAGTTATTGATAATTCAAATTGACCGAAATGAGAGTTCAAATTTGAAGAAAGAAAAACATAAAGTAAAAATTATTTGAATATTTCAATGAAAAGTATAGATTAATGCTTAAATGATTATCTGAATTCAATTTTCAAAATTATATATTTCATGTTTAAAAAATATAAAGCAAAAATTATTTGAAAATGATAGTTTCATGCTTTTTATATTGTAATCAGTTTATTTAATTATTGGTTATTTAATTTTGTTAAAAAATTTAAATTGAATAAAGATTGAATTAAAATTTTTTTTTCAATTAAGTAACATGAATTGATTATTTACTTGAATGTTATTTAATTGAATATGGGCTATTATTTTTTAAATAAATGTACCTATAGAAAGGAAATCTCAAGTTTGAAGGAGAATATATCATGTAAAAATCATTTGAGTGCTTCAATGAAAATAATTGAGTGATGCTTTTTATGATATGAACTGATTAATTAATTATTAACTGATTCTATTGAAACTTACAATTTCTGCAATTAGTTTCAGAGGTTATTAATAAATCAAATATTCAAAAATGAAAGGTAAAGCTTAAAGAATATATATATATATATATATATATAAAGTAAAAATTATTTGAATGTTTTAATGAAAGTTATAGTTTAATACTTCTTTTAATGATTTCAACACATAAAAAGCAATAAACCTCTATTCTAATTATGTAATTTCTGGCAATGTTTGTGATGTTGTGGAATGATTATTTCTTTCAAATTACTATAGAAGGTTACTAATAAATCATATTTTCATAAATTAAAGTGAAAATTTCAAAAAATGTAAAGTAAAAATTATTGAAATGTTGGAATGAAAATGATAGATAAATGCTTGAATGATTATCAGATTTCAATTTTCAAAATTACATATAAATATTATTTTCTAATTTTTTAGGAAATTACTATAAAACTTTAATAATCATTCAAATTTCCAGGAATGAAATTTCAAGTTTGTAAAAAATATAAAGTTAAAATTATTCCAATGTTTCAATTAAAATAACCGTTTATTGCTTTTTATGTTGTGAAATGATTAATTAATATGTACATGTATATTTTGATTTTTTCTGGAATCAGCTTTAAAGGTCTATAATAAATTGAATGTATAGAAATGCATTTTCAAATGAAAAAAATATACATAATGTAAATATTATTTGAATATTCCAATGGAAATAATTGTTTAATGCTTTTTATGTTGTGAACTGACTAATTATATATGAGCTGATTCTACTGAAACCTACAGTTTCTGTGATTACTTCAAACGATTATTAATAAATTAAGTTTCCAGAAATGAAAGTTCAAATTGAAAAAATTAATAGAGTACAAATTATTTGAATATTTTTATGAAAATTGTAGTTGAATGCTTCTTATTTTGTGAACTGAATTATTAATTATCAGCGGATTTATTTTTTTCACAATACTAAATTACATAAAGATTGCATTTTAATTTTTCTGTATTATAAGTAACATAAATTGATCATTCATTTTAAGGTTACGTAATTAAATATGGGCTATGATTTATATAATAAAAGTTGATTTTTTATTCAAAATACCTTCATTACAAATATATAGTTTTTTAATGTTTGCGATATTGTGAAATGATTATCTGAATTAAATTTTCAAAATTATATGGACATTTGTTTTAATTGCCTTCTAGAATTAGTATGAAAGGTTATCAATGATTCAAAATGTCAAAAATACAATTTTAAAATTCAAAAAATATATAAATACAACATTATTTGAATATTTCAATGAAAATAATGTTAAACATTATTGTCCACATTGATTAATGTGAACATTTTCATGTCTATATTAGCACCACCACGCCGCCTTCCTTCATGATATATTTCGTGAATTTGCTTATATCTCCATTTAATAATAACAGGAAAAATTTGCAAAGACAAATTATTGGTATTTAAATTTATAATTATATTAAATTGATATTTGTTTCCGGATCTATTATGTTGTTCAAGTCGTGCACTTTAAATCTTCAAATGATGTCTCGCCCTTTACTGTTAATAATAGTGATCGTAAATGAAATAATTCTAAGTTATATGGATTCAGTAAATACATTATTTCAGAATCGAATTTCAGCAAGAATTTGACTAGTCAAAAACTTGTGGGAAATAAAAAGTTATTCGAAAATTGAGTAAATGAGAAAAATTAATATAACAGCGCGCGCTTGCGCGCGCACATAATAGTCTAGTAATTCATTATAACATGTACATGAGCATATAAATTTCAAATTGATAAATACTACGAATAATATTGACTTTCATTATTATATTAGTTTTACAAAGTTTGAAAAAATGAATGATACATAGAATAATGGCAGCAATTACCAATCTTTTAGTTTTTAAGATATATGTTAACGAATTTTTAAGTTGTATATTTGCTCGGCAATTATTGCTTTCATACTCTATGTAGTAATCCATTCGCCAATAATATGTTATCATGCATTGAGAGATGTAGTGCATTTTTTCAAAAAAAAATTAATTATCTTATTTTCATCGTGATGATGCACGTTATTACGAAAAAGTAATATGTATTTTGGTATAACTTTTTTATGCATGAACATTTTTGTGTGAAGATTTTTATTCAAAATAGTAGCAAAACAGCATCATTGAACTGAATAGAATTATTGATCTAATTTAAAAGAATTCAGGTAAATTAACAAAATTCGAAAGAGATGATAAAAGAATCCTAAATAAATTTTTAATAATTCAGGATTAAATTATACATTAAAATATTATAAAATCCCGTGAAATTGTATGAAATTTTATGATATTTTCTTGAATTAAAAACGAAATTTTCAACTAATAATTTTTAGAATTTGTAAGTTGAATGTCACAAAAAAATGTATACTTGTAAGTTTCTATATTAGAAGAGACGAAATTAAAAACTTAGAGAATTATTCACAATATCAGGGTGGCGATTCAGGGGACGTTTTCAAATTTCCGGACATTTCCCGGTCAAGTTTTTCAATTTTCCTGGTGAACTAAAAGTAACATATTCATATTTTTCAGAAAAAACGCGAATACTTATTTTAATTTATGACGTTCATTCTAAACATCCTTTGATACTATAAGAGAGAACAGGGAAAAAATACTTAAAATTTTCACTAAAATATATTCATTTATTACAAAAAATGGAATAGTTAAACTTTCAGTTGAAAAAATTAATTTTCAACAAAAAAAAACGGGTTTCCAACAAAATAGTTAAACTTTCAACCATAGTGATGAATTTTCAAATAAAATTATGAATCTTCAACTTTGAGAGTTAAATTTTAAACCAAAAAGATTAATTTTCAACTAAAACGAAGAATACTTAACTGAACACTTGAATTTTCAACCAAAGAGATGAATTTTTAAACAAGATTAATTTAAAAAAAAATATATTAATTTTCTACCGAAAAAATTCAATTTTTCAACTAAATACACGAATTTTCAACCAAATAGTTGAATTTTGAACTGGAAAAATAATAATTTTCCAACCGAAAATGAAATAGTAAAATTTTTGGCTAAAAAAATTAATTTTAACTCAATCATCAGAGTTTTCAACTAATACAATGAATCTTCAACTGAAATAATTGATTTTAAAAAAAAAGGATTAATTTTCCACCAGAAAATGCAATTTCTCAACAAAATACATGCATTTTTAACGAAATAATTGACTTTTTAATCAGAGAAGACAAAGAAACGAAAAGAATCCAAAGGAAAAAAATTTTTCAATCAAACAGCTCATTTTTCAATCAAATGAATGCATTTTCAATTAAAACGATGAATCTTCACCAAAAAAAATTTAACAAAAGAGTTTAACTTCCAGCCAAATTATTTTATTTCCAACCAAAAAGATGAATATTCAATAGAAATGATAAATATTCAACTGGAATACTTCAATTGTTAACCGAAAAGAAGAATTTTCGAACAAGAAGATTCACTTTCAAATAAAATGATAATTTTTTACAAAAAGTATAGAATTTTTAACAAAATACATGAATTTTTAACAAAATACATGAATTTTGAACGAAATAGTTGAAGTTTCAATAAGAAAAGACAAATTTTCATCCAAATTGACGAATTTTTATCTAGAAAAGATCAATTTTCAACTAAAAATGGAACAGTTAAATTTTCAGTTGAAAAAAAAAAATTTGCAACCAAACTGATGAATTTTTAACTGAAGAGATGAATTTTCAACTGGAATAGTTGAATTTTATGCCTAAAAGATTAAATTTCAAACATAAAGATAAACTTTCTACAAAAATGAAGATTTTTCAACCAAATAGTTGAATTTTCACCAAAAAAAAAAAAAGACAAATTGATTTTTAACAACATCTTTCTTGGATAAGGATCAACTTTTTGGTTCAAAATTCAATAAATTTGTTAAGAAGTCATCCTTTTGGTCCAAAAGTCTACTATTTTGTTGAAAATTTAACTATTTCGTAGAAAATTTACGTTTTGAGAAAAATTCACATTTTGTGTTGATAAATCAACTGAAATCTATCTTGGATAAAAGTTTAACTATTTCTTTTTGAATGTTTCTTTTTTATTTAAAAATTCATCTGTCTGAGTCAATTTAAATATTCTTTGAATGAAAATTCAACTATATTTTTTAATATTTCTCTTTCTGATTCAAAAAATCATTTGTTTTAGTAGCAAGTTAATCTTTCTTCAAGAAAAATGCAACTGTTTGGTTGAAAATTCAATAAATTTGTTAAAAAGTCACATATCTTGGTCCAAAAGTCTACTATTTTGTTGAAAATTTAACTATTTCGTAGAAAATTTACCTTTTGAGAAAAATTCACATTTTGTGTTGATAAACAAACTGAAATCTATCTTGGATAAAAATTTGACTATTTCTTTTCAAATGTATCTTTTTTATTTGAAAATTCATCTGTCTGAGTCAATTTAAATATTTTTTGAATGAAAATTCTGTTAAAATATTATTTATATTTTATATTCTACGATCAGCGAACGAACTATTTGAATGAGATTCGATGCATGATGCTATATTGTCTTAGTTTATTTATTCTCAATTTTGACAGTATCTACTTGACAGATCTCTCTAACTTTGAAGCTGTTGTAAAAGTTCTACTTAAAAGTTCCATAATAAAAGTTTACTGGTTATCACGCTCTACCTCCAAGTTATTCTCTTGAATAGGTTATGGGCTCAGACCAACGGAAAAGTGTAGAGTGGAATTTTAACGAATAAAGTTAATTTTTAATTTTTGATTAGACTAGTGGAATATCCTACCCCGACGGAATAACTGCAATGAATGCAATGACTTCGGTAAGGATTGAACCACTAAACAAGGAAAATTACGACACCTGGAAAATACAAATACAGGCACTGCTTATAAAAAACGATGCTTGGGCGTACATCAACGGGGAAAATGTCAAACCAGAAATCATCGATGGAGACGCAGCATCACAGGCAAATGCAAAAAAATGGGATGTCGCAGATAGTAAGGCAAAATCTGACATAATTTTGTCAATTAACCCATCGGAATTAAAACAGGTAAAAAATTGCAATACTTCAAAGGAAGTCTGGGAAAAGTTACAGTCAATTTATCAATCGAACGGTCCGGCTCGAAAGGCCACATTACTTAAACAATTAAAATTATGTCGAATGGAAGACGGTGAAGATTTACGCGAGCATCTTCGTAAATTTTTCGATACAGTTGACAAGTTGGCCGAAATGGAAATTGAAATAAATGCAGATTTATTAACAATAATGCTTTTATATAGTCTTCCTCAAAGTTTTGAAAATTTTCGGTGTGCAATCGAATCTAGAGATGAGTTACCAACACCGGAAATTTTACGTGTAAAAATCGTAGAAGAAAACGACGCGCGGAAAAACGAAACACGCGGTACAACGTCGAATGCGATGATTGCTCGAAAACAGCAGAATAAACGCTGGAATAATAATTTTAATAAGAATTATAAGAACGAGTCAGAAAATAAAGACGGGTTTAAATTTCGTTGCCATCGTTGTAGAAAAATAGGACATATGGCTTCGGAATGCAAGAAATCGGGCGGAAACTCGCGAGCGTTAGCAAAACAGGCTGAAGATTTAAGTTTGTTTATTTCAGAAGAAGTATTAAATACTCAAGAAGCGCTCAAAATTACACCCGAGGATAAAGTCTGGTGTCTCGACAGCGGATGCACTACTCATCTCTGCAAGGACTCGGAAAAATTCAAAATCATTGAGAGGCTAGAATCAGGAAAGCTTAAACTAGCTAGCAGTGCCTCGACTGAAATAAAAGCTAAAGGAAAAGTGTCTTTTACTGCGGAAGTGGATGGTCAGCCAAAGAACGTAAGTCTTGATAATGTTTTACATGTTCCTGATCTACGCACAAATCTTTTATCTGTTGCTAAAATTACAGACAAAGACTACACAGTAATTTTCAGTAAGACGGCTGCAGAGATTATAGGTGTCAATGGAATTACTAAGTTGAAGGCAAACAGAATAAATGATTTATATTTCGTACAAGAAAAGGAACATGAATGCAAAAATACAACGGAAATGGATTTACGGAATAACTCAAAAATTTCCAAACTTGAGAGCTGGCATCGTAGAATGGGACACGTCAACGTTCTAGATCTTTTAGAAAGTCATCGCAAAGGTACTGTACAAGGCATGGACATTAAAGAATCGCAAACTAATTTCGATTGTGAAATGACCAAAGCACCGTTTCCGAAAAAGTCAGAAAGAAAATCGGAACTTCTCGAAATAATT
Source organism: Andricus quercusramuli (assembly GCA_932178445.1). Taxonomy (NCBI): domain Eukaryota; kingdom Metazoa; phylum Arthropoda; class Insecta; order Hymenoptera; family Cynipidae; genus Andricus; species Andricus quercusramuli. The sequence goes on from CAKNXH010001763.1 coordinate 170,611, forward strand.
CATTCTGACTTATGTGGTCCAATGCGTGTCTACTCGAACGGAAAAGCAAGGTACTGTGCAACATTTACTGATGATTACTCGAGATGGTGTGAAATAAAATTGCTTAAATCAAAAGACGAAATGCTAAATGCTTTTAAAGATTTCAAGGCTTATGCCGAAAATCAAACCGGCAAGAAAATCAAGATTCTTCAATCGGATAATGGTTCCGAGTATATTAATAATGAATTTGACAATTTTCTAAAGGCTAATGGTATTGGACGTAGATTGACTGTGACATACACTCCGCAACAGAATGGCATTTCAGAGAGAAAGAATCGAACTTTGATGGATATGGCAAGATGTCTTTTAATAGATTCTGAATTGCCGAATTCTTTCTGGGGCGAAGCAATTAATACAGCTAACTACATTCGTAACAGATGCCCGACAAGCAGTCTTGGAGGTAAGACACCTTTTGAATTATGGAACGGAAAACCACCAATTGTATCTCATTTCAGAGAATTCGGGTGTAAAGTTCTTACTCTAGATCGGAATCCTAATAAGGGAAAGTTAGATGCTCGTTCCAAACGGGGAATTTTCTTCGGCTACTCAGCGGAATCAAAAGCATACAGAATATGGCTACCTGAGGAAAGAAGAGTTGACATAGGACGAGATGTAAAATTCCTGGAAAATTTTTAAATCACGACGAACAAAAACTATGAAGATTTTTTATCTGATAAAACGAGCGATTTAAGCCACATACAAATTGAACTGCCAGTACAGTCAGTGGAAACAGAACCCGTAGGTCAAAATAACAACGAGGTCAATCTACGAAACAACCAAAACCTGGAAAACAATGGTCAAAATGATATCAACGAAGAGCATGAAAACAACGAACAAATCAGACCAGAAGGAGAAATGAAGAGAGGACCCGGAAGACCACGGAAGCTTATGACTGGAATGAAAGGAAGGCCAAAGAAACAATTTCACATGATCAATGTTGAACATCAGAATGAAATTCTTATTGATGATCAGGACAGGAACAATGCTGATTTTGGAAATGAAATCTATGACGAAAATCAAAATGGAACCTGTTCCGTTCAGAATATTTTTGGAAACATCGAATTTGCAAATTTATCAGAGATACCACTTCGTGAAGCAATTAACGGAACGGAAGCAAAAGAATGGTTCGACGCTATGGGGCAGGAACTTAAGTCCATCATCAAGAATAATACCTGGACGATAGTCAACCGACCAAAGGATCGAGAAGTAATTAGTAGTCGAATGATTTTAAGAAATAAATACGCACCTGATGGAACAGTTGAACGAAGAAAGGCTCGAATTGTTGCGAGGGGCTTTACTCAACGTCCAGGCGTGGATTTTAACGAAACTTTTGCACCGGTAACTCGTATTAGCTCGATTCGGTTACTAACGGCTCTTGCTTCTCAATACAACATGAAGATTAATCAACTAGACGTGACAACGGCGTATTTAAACGGCGTTCTCGAAGAAAAAATCTTTATGGAAATTCCGGAACCAATTGAAGCAGTACTGGAAGAAATAATTCGTAGTGAAGGAGCGACTGGAGAGTTTGGAATTAAATCAAAGAAGATGCTTCAAGAACTGCAAAAAGGAAATAAAGTGTGCCTCTTGAATAAAGCATTATACGGTCTACGTCAGGCTGGTCGTACCTGGTATACTCGACTAAGTGAAGAATTGAAGAAATTTGGTACAAATCCATCTGCCGCAGATCCATGCTTATTCTACTCGGGACAAGGGGAAGATATATTACTTATCGCAGTTTATGTTGATGATATTTTAGTCGCCTCACGGAATCAGAAGAAAATCACTGATATAATAAAACATCTCGGAAAAAGTTTCGAAATCAAAGATTTAGGAGAAGTAAACTACTGTCTTGGGATTGAATTTTCCAGAAGCAAGGAAGGAATCAGAATGTGTCAAAAGGGATACATCAAGGATATTTTAGAACGATTTGGAATGTCTGAATCAAGACCAGTTGCTACTCCCTTAGATCTTGGCACAAAGCTGAAAAAGAATGAAAATTCTGAAGATAACACATTAAAGAAATTACCATACAGAGAACTCGTGGGTGCATTGATGTATTTGGCAGTGTGCACCAGACCAGACATAGCATACACAGTCAGTTATCTAAGTCAATACTCTACATGCTATGATGTTGCTCACTGGTCAGCAGCGAAAAGAGTTCTACGCTATTTAAAAGGTACTATGGACATGAGCTTATTGTTCAAGAAAAGCTCGAGTTCATTAGAAGGCTATGTAGATGCTGATTGGGCAAATTGTTTGGATGATAGGCGATCATATACAGGATACACTTTCATTCTTTCTGGTGGTCCAATATCCTGGGAATCAAAGAAACAAAGAACCGTAGCACTTTCTTCAACAGAAGCAGAATATATGGCTTTATCAGAAGGAGCTAAGGAAGCTGTTTATCTTCAAAGATTTCTTAAGGAATTAGGTTTTAACGACCTTGCAAAAGTCAAATTGTATGATGACAATTGTGGGGCAAAGAAATTAGCCGAAAATCCAATATTCCATTCAAGAACCAAGCACATCGATGTACGACATCATTTTGTTCGCGAAATTCTGAAAAACGAAGAACTGAAAATCTACTACGTTGCCACAGATAGTATGGTGGCCGATGTTCTAACAAAAGGCTTATCAGGACCAAAGCACAAAAGATGTCTTGAATTAATGGGTATTCAAAATATCAGGAAAACTTAGAGTTCGTTCACATCTCGAGGGGAAGTGTTAAAATATTATTTATATTTTATATTCTACGATCAGCGAACGAACTATTTGAATGAGATTCGATGCATGATGCTATATTGTCTTAGTTTATTTATTCTCAATTTTGACAGTATCTACTTGACAGATCTCTCTAACTTTGAAGCTGTTTTAAAAGTTCTACTTAAAAGTTCCTTAATAAAAGTTTACTGGTTATCACGCTCTACCTCCACGTTATTCTCTT
>CAKNXH010001763.1:174434-195903 GCA_932178445.1 Andricus quercusramuli
AATTTAAATATTTTTTGAATGAAAATTCAACTATATTTTTTAATATTGGTCTTTCTGATTCAAAAAATCATTTGTTTTAGTAGAAAATTAATCTTTCTTGGATGAAAATTCAACTGTTTGTTCGAAAATTCAATAAATTTGTTAAAAAGTCATTCTTTTTGGTCCAAAAGTCTACTGTTTTGTTGAAAATTCAACTATTCCATAGAAAATTTACCCTTTGAGAAAAATTCACATTTTGTGTTGAAAAATCAACTGAAATCTTTCTTGGATAAAAATTTTTCTTTTTTTCTTTTTGAATGTATATTTTTTTCAATTATTCATCTGTCTGAGTAGAAAATTCATATTTCTTAGATAAGCACGCAACAGTTTGATTGAAAAATCAATAAATTTGTTAAAAAGACATCCTTTCTTGTCCAGAAATCTACTTTTTTGTTGAAAAATCAACTATTTTGTAGAAAATTTACCTTAGGAGAGAAATTCACATTTTGTATTAAAAAATCAACTGAAATGTTTTTTTGGATGAAAATTCGAATATTTGGTTGAAAATTCAATAAATTTGTTAAAAAGTCATCCTTTTTGATTCAAAACTCTACTTTTTGGTGAAAATTCAACTATTTTGTAGAAAATTTACCTTTTGAGAAAAATTCACATTTTGTGTTGAAAAATCAATTTAAATATTTTTTGAATGAAAATTCAACTATATTTTTAAATATTTGTCTTTCTGATTCAAAAAATAATTTGTTTTAGTAGAAAATTAATCTTTCTTGGATGAAAATGCAACTATCTGGTTAAAAATTCAATAAATATGTTAGAAAGTCTTCCTTTTAGGCCCAAAAATCTACTGTTTTGTTGAAAATTGAACTATTTTGTAGAAAATTTACCTTGCGAGAAAAATTCACATTTTGTATTAAAAAATCCACTGAAATCTTTCTTTGGATGAAAATTCGACTTAGCCAACCAAATTTTTGTGTTGAAATCAATCAAATTCCATTTGCTAAAAGATTTGGTTGGAGTAACCAAAAAATTTATTTGCGGTAAATATTTTTTCGACGATTTAAAAAAAATAATCAATGGTTGAATCAAGAAGAATTTGGTTAATTCAACCAAATCGTTTCCTGAGTGTGTAAAGTTCAGTTAAAACAATTTTCAAACAAAAAAAATTTGTTTTCTTAAAAAAAGTCTTTTTAACTAAAATAGTTGACTTTTTAACAAACGAGATTACTTTTCTACCAAAAAGACAAATTTTCAAAAAAATAGTTATTTTCACCTATAACAGATACGTTTTCAACTTAAAACAGATTACTTCAATTTTTAGTTCAAAAAATTACTTTTCAATAAAATAATTTTTTTTTTTTAAATTTCAACAAAGAAGGTTAAATTTCTAACAAAAAAGATACATTTTTGACAAAAAATAGAATAGTTAAATTTTCAGTTGAAAAAAATTAATTATCAATGGAAAAGATAATTTCCAACTATAAAGCTCAATTTTTAAACAATATGATGAATTGTTCACAAGGCAGTTGATTTTCCACCAAAAAGAAAAACTTTTTAACAAAATTGTTCAATTTTCAACAAAGAATTTTCAACCATATATTATAATTTTCAAAGAAAATTTCATCCCAATAGTTGAATTTTCAACTAAAGAAATGAATTTTCATCTGTAAAAGATACATTCCCTACAAAAAATGGTATAGTTACATTTTCAGTTAATAAAATTAATTTTTAAACAAAAAAAGAAATTTCAACTAAATAAATGGAATTTTATTCAAAAATATAAAGTTTCAACTAAATGAGATTACATTTCTACCAAAAAGACAAATTTTAAACAAAATAGTTGCATTTTTACTCATAACACATACATTTTCAACTTTAAAAAGGATAATTAAATTTTGAATGAAAAAGTTATTGTTCAAGTAAATAAAATAAATTTCCAACGAAATGGTTCATTTTTCAACCAAATAGATGAAATTTTATCCAAGAAAATTAAATGTATGTAAACAAATTTATCTTAGAAATTACATGCTATTGAAGTTAACCTTCCAATTTTCAAAATCTGTTGAAAACTGAAAGATTTTTTCTTAATGCTTCATTTTTCCACTGATTATTTATGTCTGAATATCTATTTTCGTAAATGATGGGGAACTCCATGGTCTATCAAATGATCCATAAAAAGTCTAAAAATTTTAGAAAATGACAAAATAGCGGCTATTTTCTTGAAAATATTGTAACTGAATTTTTTCATAATGCCCACCTTTTAAAATTTTTATTTTACGATAAAATATTGCTGAAAATGTGCACTAAATTATCCATTAAAGTTTTTTTTAGGTAAGCCTTTGTTTCAACAAGAAAAAATTTTTTCATTAAAAGATCGAATTTTTTTTTTGCGTAAACTGCTAAAAAAAAGTGAATGTGAAGAATGCAAAGTTGTTTTAAATTAAAATTTGTACAAAAGAATCTTTCACACTTTTTAAAAGGTTGGATTCCATCGACTTAAATATTTATTTTTTTAATTATAGCTGCCTCTCCACTCAATGTCTTTGCTCGTACTGTCAATTTTCTTCATTTTTTGGAAAAAAATCCGTTAAATATATTTGATTTGTGCAAAAGGTGTACAATCTCTAAGAAGATCTCTTATTTTTCAATAAATTATAGTTTTTTTTTTTTGTAATTTCTATGGAAGACATTGATTTTATTTTTATTAAAGTGTAGCATACATTGCATCCAATAAATTTTACGTTGCAATTGTGTCTATTCAAATAAATAAAAAAATGTTATTTTGGATAACATTTAAAATAAAAAATATTACATTTTCAACAAAGAAATAAAACTTTCAACCACAGAGATGAATCTATGACCAACAAAATTAATTTTTAACAAATAGTGGAATTTTCAACCAAAAAGATAACTTTTCAACCAAGAAGATTGATTTTTTTCACCAAAAAATATAAACTTTCAACAAAATACTTGAATTCTCTACCAAATAGTCAAACTTTCTACTAAAAAGATACTTTTTCTACTAAAAATGGAATAGTTAAATTTTCAGTTTGGAAAATTAATTTCTGACAAAAAAAAATAATTTTTCAACAAAATAGTTAAACTTTTAACTAGAGATAAAATTTCAACTGGAATGATGAATCTTTAAGAAAAATAAATAAACGTTCAACCAAAAAAAGATAAAACTTCGACGAAAAATGTAATAGTTGAAATTTCGCATAAATAAGACGAATTTTCAACAAATTTTCAACTAAATTTTTAGTTAATAAAATTAATTTCAAACCACGAAAAGTGAATTTTCAACAAAAAAGATGAACTTCCGCCTGATGAGATTACTTTTCTACTCAAAATATAAATTTTCAACAAAATAGTTGAATTTTCACTTACAAATGATACATTTTTATCTTTAAAATAGAATAGTTAAATTCTCAGTGAAAAAATTGATTTTACTCTAAAAAAAAATTAATTTTCAACGAAAAAGTTCATTTTCAACCAAATGGATAAATTTTCAACCAATAAGATTAAATTGCTATGAAAAAATATACATTTTCGACAAAAAATGGAATCGTTACATTCTTAGTTAAGAAAATTATTTTTCATAAAAAACTAATTTTCAACTAAATAAACGACTTTTCAACCGCAAAAATCAACTTTCAGCCAAAAAGAGGAATTTTCAACAAAAAATTTTCAACGAAATATCATAGTTCTTTAAAGAATTTTCATCCTGATAGTTAAAATTACAACTGAACAAATGAAATGTCAACTGAAAAAGATATTTCCAACCAAAAATGGAATAATTAAATTTTCAGTTGTGGAAATTAATTTTTAAACAAAAGAAAAAGCGAATTTTCGACAAAACAGTTGAACCTCAACCACAAATATGAATTTAAAAAAAAAAATAATAATTTTCAACCAAGAAGATTAATTTTTTACCAAAAGAGACAAATTTTCAACGAGACAAATGATTTTTCAATCAAACAATTGAAGTTTCTACTAAGAACGATTAATTTCCAAGAAAAATTAAAAAGGTAAATTTTTAGTTAAATTAATTAATTTCTAACCCAATAAAACTTAAACTTCTAACAAAGCAGCTGAACCTTGGACCAAAAAAAAAATCTCGACGTAAAATGTAATAGTTGATATTTCACATAAATAAGACAAATTTTTAACAAAATAGTTAAATCCTCAAGAAAAACCTATAATTAATTTTTAAATAAATATGTAGTTGAATTTTGAAGAAAGCTGTTAAATTTTCAACTGAAAAGAAAGTCTTTTTAACAAAATGTTTGAGATTTCAACAAAGAATTTTCAACCAAATAATTTTATTTTCAGAGAAATTTTCAACCTAATAGTTGAATTTCGAACTAATGAAATGAATTTTCAACTGAAGAAGATAAATTTTCAACAAAACATGGAATAGTTGAATTTTCAGTTAAAAACTTAATCTTCGAAACAAAAATTTCACAAAATAGTTAAATTTTGAACAAAAAAGGTTGCGACTGCAACAAAATTTAAAAATTTAACCAATAAATAAAATGCAATTCGAGTGAGATTACAGAACGGATATTTAAGGGAACTAAGAAGAATTCGATAGAATTCGTACTAATTAAAGAGAATAGAAAAGAATTAACAAATATTTAAGAAGGCGTTTAATTCATCCAACTTAATTCAAAAAAATTCTGGCTAAATTGAAAAAAAAGTCAAGACAATTTCAAAGAATTCGAAAGAATTGAAAAAAATGAGGATAGATTATTAAGAATTAAAGATGAATTCCAAACCAATTCAATTCAATTGATAACCCATTCAGAATATTCGAAATATTTCATCGATTTCAGTACAACTAGAGTGAATTTAGAAGAATTCAATGGAATTCAATCAACTTTGGTGAAATTCATAATAAGAATTTGAAAGAATATAACTGAACAATATTTTCAAGATAAAAATTTTTTCATGGAATTGAGTAAAATTGAAGTGAATAGAATTCCATGAGAATTCAAGAGAATTTAAATGAAATTAAAACGAAAAAAATGTAAATCAACTAATTAAATAAAATTCGAGTGAATTCAAAAAAATTAAAGGCAAATTAGAAGAATTCAATGAAATGCATAAAAATTGAAGCTGATTTTTCAAAAAATTCAAGTGAATTGAAAAGAATTAACAAATATTAGAAAATTCATTTATTTCATTTGGAACAAATTGTGAAAATTTGAAGGGAATTCAAAAGAATTCAATGAAATGCCTCAGAATTACGCAGAATTAAAGGAACTCAACAGAATTCAAGTAATTTCGAAAAAATTCAGAGTAATTAAAAAAAAACTCAAGACGATTTCAATGAATTGAAAAGAATTTAAAAAATCAGGATAAATAATTAAGAATTGAACGCGAATTCCAAGTGAATTTAAATTAATTGAAAAATAATTAAGAAAATTCAAAATATTCCATTTTTTCAGTAAAACTAGAGTCAACTCAGGAGAATTCAAGGAAATTCTAAAGGATTCGATGAAATTCACAAGAATTTTGAACAATCGAACAAAATTTTGGAAATAAAAAAATTTGTATTTATTTCGGAAAATGGGAATGAACACGATGAAGCATTCAACAGAATTTAAGTAAAGTTAAACAAACAAATAAAATAAATGAATTTTTTATAAAAAACTTTTCAAAAATTTCAAAGAATTCAAAAAATTTGAGAAAAAAATAAGGTAAATTATTAGGAATTCAGGTTGAATTTCAAACGAATTCAAATGAATTGAAAAACAATTAAGAAAATTCAAAATATTCGATTTATTTCAGTAAAACTAGAGTGAATTTAGAAGAATTCGAGGGAATTCAAGAGACTTTAATGAAATTCACAAATTAAACTAAATAATTTTTAAACTAGCGAGTTAAATAAAATTCCAGGAATTTAGAGAAATATCAGGAAACTGAGAAGAATTCGATGAATTCATGAAAATCCAAGTGACTCAAAAATAATTCCAAAATATTTAAATAAGACATGGGATTCATTAAATTTTGAATGAATTGAAAAAATTTAAGATTCCTTGAAAGAATTTGATGAATTGCCTGTGAATTCTAGGACAATTTCAAGAATTAAAAAAAATTAAGATAAATTATTAGGAATTCAGGAATTTCAAATTAATTCAGACATGGGAGTCATTAAATTTGGAATTGATTCAAAAGAATTCAAGGGCATTCGAAAAAATTTAATGAAATGCTTACGAATTCTAGGAGAGTTTAAAAGACTGCATGGGTGAATAAGAAGAACTACCAAATAAAATAAATCAATCACCTGGACAATTTCAAAGAATTCAAAAGAATTGAAAAAACTGTAGGATATATTATTAGAAATTCAGGGCGAATTACAAATGAATTCAAGTTAATTGAAAGAAAATTCACGAAATTCAAAATATTCCAATTATTTCCGTAAAATTGAAGTTAATTCAGAAAAATTCAATGGAATTCAGATGAATTCAATGGAATTCAAAAGGATTCAATGAATTTCATACGAAATCATGATAGATTAAAAATAATTTCAGTGATTGGAACAAAATTTTTAAAATCCAAAAAGTTCTATTGAATTCCGATAAATGGGATTGAACAGAATTAGTAAATAAGAGTCTGATACAACCCTTAAGAATTCATCCTGAGTTTAAGAGTCTTCAGGGTGAATATAAAAAAATTGAAAAACCAAAAAAATTTTAAAATCCCTGACATCTCCTAAAAAAAATGCCCTGATTTTTCCCTGATTTCCAGGGTTTCCCTTCGAAGCTAGTGAAGATTCAAAATTCAAATAGAACTTTTTGAATACAAAAAATTCTATTTTTTACGCATAATTGAAAAAAAGGGAATCGGCGGTATTCGAGTGGAAAGTTCGAAGAGGTGAATGGCCTAATAGTTTTATACATAATATTTTCCCAACCTTGATCCTCTCCCAGCCTTGCCACTTGAGAGTGTATTCACCGGATGAGTGTTCAATTGTAAAGTCTCTTTTCGCATGTTAACCACCCAGAGTCCCAGAAGGTATCCTTGATCGGATCCTTTCACCCGGGGACTTTCCAGTGATAGAATTGATTCACATCACAGAAAAACAACGAGTTTTTTTTATCCTCTAACGTCAGATAATTGCGTTGAGGCATTTTGAATTCGAGCGTGCATCATGTAGCTGAGGGATCGCCAGACGCTGTCACCGAGACTTACCAGCAAGGGGTTCCTTTCTACTAATGAGGAACGCTCGTGGAATAATTTTTACAAGAAAGTACAACATTTCTACAACTGTAATGTTTTGTTGAAACATGTAATTTTTTTAGCGCGCATGGGGCGCGCGACTGTTGGTTCTCGCGCTTCGCGCTCGATAATGTATTCAACTCGTGCTGCGCGCTCGGTCTTTGCATTTCCTCCACATTTATTCACAGAAATTTTAAAGTTGAAGGTCAAAGCACCGACAACTATAATTTGGTGATTGTGAATTCTCTTTTGTTAAAGCTCCTTCGACTTTGACGAATACATTCTCATCACGTGTCTCTAGCTTCACACTCGATTTTTTTCAAACTGCGAACTTTTGTACATTAGGTTCAGCACTATTATATCAAATGGATATTATATTTATTTCTATGTTCTATGTTCTATGTTTTTATAATTAAAAAAAAGTGCGCATCCTATAAAAAAACGATTTTGTTGTTGTACATTTTATTGCAACTTGTGTAGTTTTTCCATATATTTAAATTCTTTATTTTATGTTATTTTTTACGATTTGAACCAAAAATACGCATCCTGGCGTAAAGTTGTTCTAAGAAAATTGTTATGACAAAAGTTTATAACAAATTTTTTGATCTTATTTGAATGCAAAAGTTTTGTCTCTTTATTTTTTTTCACGTCTTGCATAGTTTGACGCAAAATGAAATGTGTTATTTTTAATTTTTTTTGTGAGAGCGAATTTTAAATTTTTCGAAAATTCGAAAATTTGACCCCCCCCCCCCCCCGGGTTTTTGTCAAATGTCCACGTTTTGTGACCCTCTGAACCCAAAAAACAGGTTTTTACCAAATGTCTGTCTGTTGTCTCTCTGTCTGTATGTTTGTCTATCTGTTTGTCTGTCTGTCTGTCTGTTTGTTTGTATGTTTGTCTGTCTGTTTGTCTGTCTGTCTGTTTGTATGTATGTATGTCTGTCTGTCTGTTTGTCTGTCTGTTTCTCTGTCTGTTTCTCTGTCTGTATGATTGTATATCTGTTGGTATGTCTGTTTGTTTGTCTGTATGTTTGTCTGTCTGTTTGTCTGTCTGTTTGTCTGTCTGTTTGTCTGTCTGTTTGTCTGTCTGTTTGTCTGTCTGTCTGTTTGTCTGTCGGTATGTATGTTTGTCTGTCTGTTTGTCTGTCTGTTTGTCTGTCTGTCTGTATGTTTGTCTGTCTGTTTGTCTGCATGTTTGTCTGTCTGTCTATATGTCTGTCTGTTTGTCTGTCTGTATGTTTGTCTGTATGTGTGTCTGTATGTTTGTCTGTTGGTATGTCTGCCTGTCTGTTTGTGTGTCTGTATGTTTGTCTGTATGTTTGTCTGGTGGTATGTCTGCCTGTCTGTTTGTCTGTCTGTTTGTTTGTCTGTCTGTTTGTCTGACTGTTTGTCTGTCTGTCTGTCTATCTGTCTGTCTGTTTGTTTGTTTGTTTGACTGTGTGTATGTATGTTTGTGTGTCTGTCTGTTTGTCTGTATGTTTGTCTGTATGTTTTTATGTTGGTATGTCTGCCTGTCTGTTTGTCTGTCTGTATGTCTGTATGTTTGTTTGTCTGTCTGTCTGTTTTTCTGTCTGTTTGTCTGACTGTTTGTCTGTCTGTCTGTCTGTTTGTTTGACTGTGTGTATGTATGTTTGAGTGTCTGTCTGTTTGTCTGTATGTCTGCCTGTCTGTTTGTCTGTCTGTTTGTCTGTCTGTTTGTCTGTCTGTTTGTTTGTCTGTCTGTTTGTCTGTATGTTTGTCTGTCTGTCTGTATGTTTGTCTGTTTGTCTGTCTGTTTGTCTGTATGTTTGTCTGTCTGTTTGTATGTTTGTCTGTCTGTCTGTCTGTCTCTCTGTCTGTATGTTTGTCTGTTTGTCTGTCTGTCTGTTTGTCTGCCTGTTTGTCTGTCTGTAGATTATTAGCACCATAACTTCCAAAAGAATCAACCTATTGGATTGGTCGAGTTCGTTAGCCAGCTATTTTGGATAAAAAATAAAAAAGTGAGCACATTTTGAATACTTTTAAGAACACTTTCTTTAATATTTGGAAATTCTATGAACAGATGTTAGTAGTATTAAAAAAGGCGACCAAAATATTATGAAGACTTTTTTTTCTGATAAAAGGAAAATTACCGGAGTTATAAGCATTTACAAAATTCCAGAAAAACAATAAAAAAATAATATTTTAAGCTAAACAACGCACGATATGAAAAAAAGTCAGGAAAAAAAATGCTTTTTTCAACATCCTGCAATATTTTTATAAGACTTTTGTTGATTTTCTTGAAAAATCGAAAATTCACATTTTTATCGCACAGAAAAATAATGGAAAATCAAAAATTCCATTTTGCGATCAAACTATACAAGATACGAAAAAAACATAAGGAAAAGAAAATCATGCACTGAAAGAAGATCTACAAATTTGTTATCTATCACATTTTGATGGGGCACGTAATTTTTGTTTCATTTGTAAAAAACTGTTTTAAAAATGAAATAAATTAAATTTTTGAACAAACGACACAAACCACGAAAAAATTAATAGATATTATATTATAATATTTTCATATTTTCAAATCAAATATCCAGCGCAAAATTTTTTTTCATGATGAATGACAATTGAACAATTATTATTTTGGAAAATAATCGAGTGAGTTTTAAATTCATTTCTAAGCTTTGAAAAGATTCCAAAATAATTTAAAACGGGAAAAGATTTAAAAACACAACATTTATAAGCTTTTTATGCATTTTTAAAGGTTTTTAATAAATGAAGCTTTGTATCAAATTCCTCTAGAAAAACTAACAATCCTTTTTTTTGGAAAAAATAATTTAAAAATAACTTTATAACTACTTTCGCAAAATTTTGAGAAAATTGTAGGAAAAAATCGAGTTCCAAGTACATAAAATTATTATTAGGTTCCTAGAAAATTTTTTAATGTTTTTTTTTTTTTAATTTTCGAGAGAATATTTTGAATGATTTTTAAACAAATTTCAAGGTATACATCAATGTTTCTGGCTTAAAATTGCTTAAAATGATATAATTTTGAAAAGTTATAAATGATTCGATTTATTCTTTAATAAATAAATAGCATTGAAAATAATAGCGTGGATTTATATTTTTCAAATATTTAAACTGTACAATGTATAAAAGTTAAAATTTTGCAAAATTGAAGCTTAAAATTTTTTTCTTCAAAAGCTCAATAATTTGTGAATGTTGAAAATCTTACCATTTTGAAGCAATTTTAAGCTAGAAATATTTAAAAATGAACGATATTAAATTTGGTTTAAAACTGAACACTTTTTGAATTTTTTCGCAATTTTGTTATTTATGCATCAAAATTAAACAATTTTACTTAAAAATTGAAATTTTTTTCAATAGTCACTGATTCTCAATAAAATTTCACTAATTTAAATAGCCTCAAGTACATCACTGATATTCGATGACATTTTTCACTGACTCTCAGTTAATTTTCCCTGATTCGAAGTTAGAGAGAATCGTCTTCTAAAATTAATTATTGGTCCATATTTAATACTTGAAAACAAGTTAAATTTTAAAAATCAATAATTAATTTATATTTACAGTTGATCAATTTTTAATCCTTTGATTCTTCATAACTGCATTTTTTTATATCCGTGTATCTCCTTGCTTCCCATCTACGCAACTTCCCCTCATGTAGATGAGGGATCGCCATACGCTGTCGCCGACGCTTACCATTACGGCAAGTTTCAGAATTTTCAGATAGAATGTATGAACGGGCTATAGCTATTTGATCGCCGCCTACCTGCTTGTTCCCCCTCTACCCAACTTCTAATGTAGGTAAGGGTTCGCCAAACGCTGTCGCCGACCCTTGCCAGTACGGCACGTTTCGGAATTTTCAATCTCGTGAAATTAATCAATTATTGTTTAATTTTCAATACTTAAATAACAGTTGAATTTTGAAAATCAATAATTAATTTATATTTACAGTTGATCAATTTTTAATTCTTTGAAACTGCATTCTCAAATTCTATAAATTGGAAATGTACGCAAAAAAACCTGAAATGACCTGTGGTTTTTCATATGACCTTTTTTTCGTACCACAAAAAGTATTTTAAAATTGTTTCTCAATGTAAATATACTGATTTTCTTTTTAAAATATTCCTATGAACAGTTGCAAAATGAATAATAATCCCAAAAATCACGATTCTTATTTAAATTTTCATAATACGCAATTGCGCAGAACTGGAATTACAAAAAAAAAGCTGCAGACGCCGAGTATATAAATCATATTAATTTATCGTAAATCGATGCATCGTTTACGCGGCATTCTGTCTGGAACGATGATACAAACGGGAATTATACATATAGAATATAAATTGCATGTAATTCGATGCAGTGAAAAAAAAACGAACCGGTCTATTGTACTTTTTACGTTACTCGCCACGTGATATTCTTCCTATTAGACACAATCAGAAAATTTCTTGGAAATTTGAAAAAATTCTTAAAAAAAAAAATTCAAATATATTCCAACTTCTAATGCAGGAGAGGGATCGCCAGACGCTGTCGCCGAAACTTGCCAGTGGGGCAAGTTTTAGAATTTTCTGATACAATGTATTAACGGGCTATGTCCATTTGATCGCCGTTTGCCTGTCTGATCACCTTCTACCCAACTTCTCCTAATGTAGGCGAGGGATCGCCATACGCTGTCGCCGAACCTTCCCAGTAGGGGTGTCCGGGACGATGATACATATGGGAGTCACACATATAGAATATCATATTTTTCCTATTAGACAACATTAGAAATATCTTTGGGAATGAAAAAAAAATTCTTTCAAAAATACAAAATTTTTCCAAATATATTCCAACAAAGTCCCAATTTATAGATATTTGCCAAAAATTTGAGCAATTTAATTCCTAGTGATTTTCCCCTTTTCCTTTGAATAATAAATTTTTTCTCAAATTATCTTAGACGCGGCTTCGTTTAGAAATAATGAATACAAATGTATGCAAAATGTCTTGTCAGGCACCTGCCCCAAAACTACAAATTTAAAATAAAAAATTGGTAAATATTATTAAAATTATTTTTTTAACATTTGAGATTAACATATATTTTTCAAAAAAATAGTAGAATTTTCAATCGAAAAAGATGAATTTGCGTAACTTAATCATCAAATTAAAAAAAAGAAAATGATTTCCAACCAAAAAATATTATTTCTGAAAAAAGAGTTGAATTTTCAACAGAATAAATTCTGAAACCAAAATATGTTTTTCCTACTAGAAGATGACTTTTCAATCCAAGAGAATGGATTTTCTATCCATAAACAGGTTATTAACAAAATAATTCAATCCTTGTCCAGAAAAGATTCTTTTAAAACAAAATAGTTGAATTTTTACCAAAATAATTAAATTTGCCACCAAATAGCAGAATTTTTAGCGAAAAAATATGAATTCTGAACCCAAAATATAACAATAGACATTTAGAATTAAAAGAATCAACTTCCAACCAAAAACACGTATTTTTGAAAATAGTTTAATTTTCAACAAAATAATTAAATTATCATTTAAATAGTAGAAATTTCATAAAAATAATTAAATTCTCATCTAAATAGTAAAATTTCTAGCTAGAAGAGATCAATTCTGAACCTAGAATATAATAATAGACTTTTTTAATTAAAAGAATTAACTTCTAACCAAAATATATGTCTTTTTAAAAATAGTTGAATTTTCAATAAAATAGTTAATTTATCATCTAAATAGTAGAATTTTCATGAAAATAATGAAATTTTCCATCAAATTGTAAAATTTTCAGCCAAAAGAAATGAATTCTAAACCCAAAATATAATAAACTTTTCAAATTAAATTAATTATCTCTTGACCAAAATATATGTCTTTTTGAAAATAGTTAAATTTTCAACAAAATAATTAAATTTTTATCTAAATAGTAAAATTTCTAGCCACAAGAGATGAATTCTGAACCCAAAATATAATAATAGACTTTTTGAATTGAAAGAATTAACTTTCAATCAAAATATATGTCTCTTTGAAAATAGTTTATTTTTCACCAAAATAATTAAATTATCATCTAAATAGTAGAATTTTCATCAAAATAATGAAATTTTCCATCAAATGGTAAAATTTCCAGCCAAAAGAAATTAATTCTGAACCCAAAATATAATAAACTTTTCAAATTAAATAAATTATCTCTTAACCAAAAAATGTGTCTTTTTGAAAATAGTTGAATTTTCAACAAAATAATTAAATTTTCATCTAAATAGTAAAATTTCTAGCCAGAAGAGATGAAAATATAATAATGGACTTTTCAATCTGAAAGGCTTAACTTCTAACCAAAATTATGTCTTTTTGGAAATAATTCAATCATCGTCTAAATAGTAGAATTTTCATCAAAATAATGAAATTTTCCCCCAAATAGTAAAATTTTTAGCCAAAAGAAATTAATTGTAAACCCAAAATATAATAATAAACTTTTCAAATTAAAAGAATTAACTTTTAACCAAAAAATATGTCTTTTTAAAAATAGTTGAATTTTCAACCAAATAATTCAATTATCATCTAAATAGTAATATTTTAATCTGAATAATGAAATTTTCCACAAAATAGTCCAATTTCTAGCCAGAAGAGATGAATTCTGAATACAAAATATAATAATAGACTTATTGAATTGCAACAATTATCTAATATGTCTTTTTGAAAAAAGTTGAATTTTCAAAAAAATAATAAAATTTTTACCTAAATAGTAAAATTTCTAGCCAAAGGAGATGAATCGTAAACCCAAAATATAATAATAACCTTTTCAAATTAAAAGAATTAACTTTCAACCAAAAAATACGTCTTTTGGAAAAGAGTTGAATTTTCGACAAAATAATTAAATTTTCATCTAAATAGTGAAATTTGTAGCCAGAAGAGATACATTTTTAGCTCAAACTATAAGAATAGACTTTTCAAATTAAAAGAATTAACTTTCAACCAAAAATATGTCTTTCAAAAATAGTTGAATTTTCAACAACATAATTCAATTATCATCTAAATAGTAGAATTTTCATCTGAATAATGAAATTTTCTACAGAATAGTATAATTTCTAGCCAAAAGAGATGAATTTTGAACCCAAAATATGATAATAGACTTTTTAAATTGAAAGAGTTAACTTTCCACCAAAAAATACGTCTTTTGGAAAAAAGTTGAATTTTCGAAAAAATAATTGAATTTTCATCTAAATAGTAAAATTTGTGGCCAGGAGAGATTAATTTTGAGCTCAAAATATAATAATAGACTTTTCAAATCAAAAGAATCAACTTCAAGCAAAAAATGTGTCTTTCAAAAATAGTTGAATTTTCAACAAAATAATTCAATTATCATCTAAATAGTAGAGTTTTCATCTGAATAATGAAATTTTCCACAAAATAGTAAAATTTCTAGCCAAAAGAGATGAATTTTGAACCCAAAATATGATAATAGACTTTTTAAATTGAAAGACTTAACTTTCAACCAAAAAATATGTTATTTTGAAAATAGTTGAATTTTCAACAAAATAATTACATTTTTATCTAATTAGTAAAATTTTTAGCCAAAAGAGATAAATTATGAACCCACAATAGAATAATAAATTGTTCAGTTCAAAAGAATTAACTGTCAACCAATATATATGTCTTTTTGAAAATAGTCTATCATTCAACAAAATAATTAAATTATCATTTAAATAGTAGAATTTTTATGAAAGTAATGAAAAATTTTACCAAATAGTACAAATTTTAGCCAAAAGAGATAAACTCTGAACCCAAAATATGATGATAGACTTTTCAAATTAAAAGAATTAACTTTCAACCAAAAATATGTCTTTTTTAAAAGAGTCGAATTTTCAACAAAATAATCAAATTCTTATCTAAATAGCGAAATTCTCAGCCAGACGAAATGAATTATGAACCCAAAATATAATGATAAATTTTTCAATACAAAAGAATGAAATCAACAAAATATATGTCTTTTTGAAAATAGTTGAATTTTAAACAAAATAATTAAATTCTTATCTAAATAGTAAAAATTTTAGCCGAAAGAAATGAATTCTGAACTGAAAATATAATGGTGAACTTTTTAAATTAAAAGAATGAACTCTCAACCAAATATATGTCTCTTTAAAAATATTTGAATTATAATATATAACAATATAACAATAGACTTTTCAAATTAAAAGAATTAACTTTCAACAAAAAAAATACGTCTTTTTGAAAATAGTTGAATATTCAACAAAATAATTAAATTCTTATTCAAATAATAAAATTGCTAGCCAAAAGAGATCAATTCTGAACCCAAAATATAATAATAGACCTTTTGCATTGAAAGAATTCACTTTTAACCAAATAATATGTCTTTGAAAATAGTTGAATTTTCAACAAAATAATTAAATTCTTATCTAAACAGTAAAATTTTTAGCCACAAGAGATGAATTGTAAACCCAAAATATAACAATAAACTTTTCAAATTAAAAGAATTAACTTCTAACCAAAATATATGTCTTTTTGAAAATAGTCTATCTTTCAACAAAATAATTAAATTATCTTCTAAATAGTAGAATTTTTATCAAAGTAATGAAATTTTTCACCAAATAGTACAATTTTTAGCCAAAAGAGATGAATTATGAACCCAAAATATAATAATAGACTTTTCAAATTAAAAGAATCAACTTTCAAACAAAAAATATGTCTTTTTTAAAACAGTTGAATTTGGAACAAAATAATTAAATTCTCATCTTAGTAGTAAATTTTTTAGCCAAAAGAGAGAAATTCTGAACCCAGAATATAATAATAAATTTTTCAAATTACAAGAACTACCTCTTGACTAAAATATATGTCTTTTTAAAAATAGTTGAATTTTTAACAAAATAATTAAATTCTTATATGAATAGTGAAACTTGTAGCCAAAAGGGATGAATTATGAACCCAAAATGTAATAATAAACTTTCCACTATTCAAAAGAATTAACTCTTAATCAAAATGTATGCCTTCTTGAAAATAGTTGAATTTTCAACGAAATTATTAAATTATCATCTAAATAGTTGAATTTTCATTGAAAAAATTTAATTTTCCACCAAATAGTAAAATCTTTAGCCAAAAGAGATGAATTCCGAACCCAAAATATAATAATAGAATTTTCAAATTAAAAGAATTAACTTTCAACCAAAAAATATGACTGTTTGAAAATAGTTGAATTTTCAACAACATAATTAAATTCTTACCTAAATAGTAAAATTTCTAGCCAAAAGAGATGAATTTTGAACCCAAAATATAATAATGGACTTTTTGAATTGAAAGAATTAACTTTCAACCAAAAAATGTGTCTTTTTAAAAATAGTTGAATTTTCAACAAAATAATTTAATTGTCATCTAAATAGTAAAATGTGTAGCCAAAGAGACGAATTGTAAACCTAAAATATAATAATAAACTTTTCAAATTAAAAGAATTAACTTTCAACCAAAAAATACATCTTTTGGAAAAAAGTTGAATTTTCGAAAAAATAATTAAATTGTTATCTAAATAGTAAAATTTTCAGCCAAAAGAGAGGAATCATGAATTCAAAATATTATAATAACCTTTTCAATTTAAAAGAATTAACTTTCAACCAAAAAATACGTCTTTTGGAAAAAAGTTTAATTTTCGACAAAATAATTAAATTTTCATCTAAATAGTAAAATTTGTAGCCAGAAGAGATGAATTTCGAGCTCAAACTATAATAACAGACTTTTTAAATCAAAAGAATTAACTTTCAACCAAAAAATATGACTTTAAAAAATAGTTGAATTTCAACAAAATAATTCAATTATCATCTAAATATTCTAAATAGTAGACTTTTCATCTGAATAATGAAATTTTCAATAGTAAAATTTCTAGCCAAAAGAGATGAATTCTGAACCCAAAATATGATAATAGACTTTTTGAATTGAAATAATTAACATTCAACCAAAAAATATGTCTGTTTAAAAATAGTTGAATTTTCAACGCAATAATTCAATTATCGTCTAAATAGTAGAATTTTCATCTGAATGATCAAATTTTCCACAGAATAGTAAAATTTCTAGCCAAAAGAGATGAATTTTGAACCCAAAATATAATAATAGACTTTCCAAATTGAAAGAATTAACTTTCAACCAAAATATATGTCTTTTTGAAAATAGTTGCATTTTCAACAGAATAATTAAATTTTATCCAAATAGTGAAATTTCCAGCCAAAAGAGATGATTTTTGAACCCAAAATATGATAATGGACTTTTTGAATTGAAAGAATTAACTTTCAACCACAAAATATGTTTTTTTGAAAAGAGTTGAATTTCCAAAAATATAATTAAATTCTTATCTAAATAGTAAAAGTGTTAGCCAAAAGAGATGTATCGTAAACCCAAAATATAATAATAACCTTTTCAAATCAAAAGAATTAACTTCAACCAAAAAATGTGTCTTTCAAAAATAGTTGAATTTTCAACAAAATAATTCAATTATCATCTAAATAGTAGAATTTTCATCTGAATAATGAAATTTTCTACAGAATAGTATAATTTCTAGCCAAAAGAGATGAATTCTGAACCCAAAATATAATAATAGACTTTTTAAATTGAAAGAATTAACTATTAACTAAAAAGTATGTCTTTTTGAAAATAGTTGAATTTTCAACAAAATAATTACATTTTTATCTAAATAGTACAATTTTTAGCCAAAAGAGATTAATTCTGAACCCAAGATATAATAATAAACTTTATAAATGAAAAGAATTACTTCTTAACTGAAATATATGTATTTTTAAAAATAGTTGAATTTTCATCAAAATTATTAAATTTTCATCTAAATAGTAGAATTTTCATCAAAAGAATGAAATTTTCCACCAAATAGTAACAGTTTTAGCGAAAAGAGATCGATTCTAAACCCAAACTATAATAATAGACTTTTTAAATTGAAAGAATTAACTTTCAACCAAAAAGTATGTCTTTTTGGAAATAGTTGAATTTTCAACAAAATAATCAAATTATCATCTAAATAGTAAAATTTTCATCAAAATAATGAAATTTTCCACCAAATAGTAAAATTTCTAGCCAAAATAAATGAATTGTAAGTCCAAAATATAATAATAAACTTTTCAAATTAAAAGAATTAGCTGTCAACCAAAAAATATGTCTTTTTGAAAAAAGGTTACTTTTCAACAAAAAAATTGAATTCTCATCTAAATAGTGATATTTGTAACAAAAAATGACGAATTCTGGAACAAAAATATAATAGCAGACTTTTTAATTGAAAAGAAATAACTTTCAATCATAAAGAATGAATTCTAAAGCAAAAAGACGTATTTTCTACCAAAAGATGAATTTTCAATCCAAAATAATGGATTTTCTACCCAAACACAGTCTATTAAGAAAATAGTTTAATTGTCAATAAAATTTTTTTTTTTTCAAACAACATAATTGAAATTTCACCAAAATTATGAAAATTTTCAGCATTCAATCACATAATAACTATAGTATAAAAGTAACATTGATTTTTGAACGAAACATCAAATTTAAAAATCTTAAATATACAATAATTTGAGAACATTTTTTTTCGAAGAGCAAGAGATATTTATTGCAAAAGTAAAAACACATTCGAAAAATTCCTGGTCCTCAAAAAAATCTTGTCTTGTCACATTTAATTGCTATTTTAGGATGAAATTGTGAAATTATTAATTTTATCCTTACGAAGATTTTTTAGTATATTCAAAAATCGATTTATCAATGCTGTTTCCAAATAACAGTAAATAATTATCACTATTCATGCGTCATAATTTTTTATAAAATATGCTGTATTGATCTATGGTGCTTTTTTATACTATAAAAGGAGGGTACTTCAAAACACTGAAGGCTAAATTTAAAATAAAATATTTTAGACGGTTTGGAAATTTTTTGTTCTCGAAAATCTCATTATATAAAATGGTCAACTTTTTGTTGAATATAATTTAAAATTATGCAAATTATTTAACTAAATTATTCCTGCGCGAGTTCCTAAAACTTCATTCGTTCAGGATTAATTAAAAAAATAAAACCATGAATTGAATAAAATTCAAGTGAATTTAGAGAAATTGAAGGGGAATGAGAAAAATTCGATGAAATTCATAAAAATTCAAAATGAACTTTTAAAAATTTCAAGTGAATCGAAGAAAATTCAAGAAATCTAAAATATTTTTGTGATTTCACTTAAATTCAAGCACATTTAGAAAATCTTGAGGAAATGCAAAAGAATTAAGCGAAATTTAAAAAAAAATAAAGAGAATTCAAAAAATTTCAAAACAATTCGAAAGAATTCAGGACAAATTATTAGGAATTCTGGGTGAATTCCAAATTAATTGAAATACGTTGAAAAAGGTACAAACAATTCAACTGATTTTGGTAAAATTATAGCGAATTTAGAAGAATTCAAGGGAATTCAAAGGACTGATGAAATTCATAAAAATTTGAAAGAATATAATTGAACAAAATTTCAAGGGGATTTTCAAAGACTTCAGAATGAATTGAAAAAAAAGCTGAAAACATTTTTCTAATCCATTCAATTTTGTAAAATTGAGAAAATATTGAAGAATTCAAATTTAAAAAAATTTTAAATATTTCAGGTTAAATTATCCAGAATTCTGAAGGAATTCCAAATTAATTGAAATGAGTTAAAAAATTTAATGAAAAGTAATCCACACATTTCAGTAAAATCAAAAAATGTAAATAATGAATTGAATAAAATTCGAATGAATTTAGATAAATTGAAGGGAAATGAGAAAGAGTTCGATGGAATTCATAAAAATTCAAGGTGAATTTTTGTACGAATTCAATCGAATTGAAAAGAATTAATAAATATTTAAAAATGCATGTAATTCATTAAAGGGATGAATTCAGAAAAAATCAGAAAAATTGAAGGGAACCCAAAAGAACTAATTAACTATTTTGTAAAAAAATCACATTTTGGTTGAATTTGATATTTCTGTTTGGAAATGGAACTGAAATCTTTTCTGGATGCAAATTCAACAATTTTTTTATTTTTTTTTTTTTTTTTTTTTTCAAATTAAAAATTCATCTGTTTTAAAAGAAATGTAATATTTCTTGGATAAAAATGCTACTTTTTGGTTGAAAATAAAACTATTTTGTTAAAAAGTCCTACTTTTGGTTGAAAATTTTACTGTTTTGTTGAAAATTTAAGTATTCCGTAGAAATTCTACTTTTTGTTTAAAAGTCACATTTTGGTGATAAAAAATTAACAAAAAGCTTTTTTGGATGAGAGTTCAATTTTAAAACAAAATTTGCCCTTTTTTAATGAAAATTCATCCGTTTGAGTACAAATTTCATATTTTTTGGATAAAAACTCAACTATTTGGTACAGAATTCAACTATTTCGTTAAAAATTCATCCCATTTGATTTAATAAAACCATTTTTTTGGATGAAAAATTCAATTTTGTTTGTAGAAACTTATTTTTTGTTGAAAAATTCGTATTTTGATATTGCAAAGTCAACTGAAATCTTTTCTGGATGAAAATTCTACTATTTAAAAAAAATTTAAATAAAATGTAATCTTTTTTGTATAAGAATGCAACTATTGGGTAGAGAATTCAACAATTTTGTTAAAAAGTGAAAATTCGTTAATTTTATTGAAAATTCATTTTTTTCGTAAAAACTTATTTCTTGGTTTAAAATTCATATTTTGATAGTGAAACGTCAACTAAAATTTTTTAAACTGAAAATTCAACTTGTTTTTTTCGTTTATCTTTTCAATTTATAAATTTATCTGCTTTGGTATAAATTGTTTATTTCTATGAAAATTCAACTTTTTGGTTGAAAATTCAACAATTTTGTTGGAAAGTCATACTTTTTGGTTGAAAATTTTGCTGTTTTGTTGAAAATTGAACTATGATGTAGAAAACGTACTTTTTGGTTGAATTTAATATTTTGGTTTGAAAAGGGAACTGAAATTTTTTCTGGATGAAAATCTGTTTTAAAATACATTTCAAATTTCTTGGATAAAAATGCTACTTTTTGGTTGAAAATAAAACTATTTCATTAAAAATTCATCCTTTTTTTTTTTAAATTCATATTTTGATCTTGCAAAGTCAACTGAAATCTTTTCTGAATGAAAATTCAACTATTTAAAGAAAAAAAAAATTTTCTGTTAATAAAATTTTGACTTTTTTGTATAAAAATGAAACTATTGGGTATATAATTCAACAATTTTGTTAAAAAGTTAAAATTCGTTATTTTTATTGAGAATTCAATTTTTTTCTTAGAAACTTATTT
>CAKNXH010001763.1:210504-229592 GCA_932178445.1 Andricus quercusramuli
AAAAAAATTTAATAAAACGGTTATTTTTTCAACCAGAGATGATTTCAACTAAATTAAGATATCATCAACCAAAAAAATTGATTTTTACTGAAGTAGTTCTACCAATTTGTTGAATTTTTAACCAAAAAAGATGTTAAAAAATGTAATTCTTACAAAAAAAATATAAATTTTCAACAAAATAGTTACATTTTCAACCAAAAATGAATTTTCAAATCAAATGATGTATCTTCAAAAAAAAAACAAAGGATTTTTAACAAAGCAGTTTAACAAAGCAGAACCAAGTAGTGGAATTATTATCAACAAAAAAAATTAATTCTTGATAAAAAATGTAACAGTTGAAATTTGAACTAAAAAAGAAGAATTTTCAACAAAATAGTTGAATCATTAACCATAACAGATTATTAATTTCTACCAAAAAATTGCATTTTTAACCAAAAAGATCAAATTTTTATCAAAATAGAAGATTTCCAACAAAACATATGAATTTTTAACCCAACAGTTGATTTTTCAACTACTATTTGGACAAAAATTCAATAATTTCCTACAAAAAAGTACAAATTTCAACAAAATAGATCAACCTTTTCCAAATAGGTTAATTTTCAATTGAAAAAATGAATTTTCAACCAAAAATGGAATACTCAAATTTTCAATTAAAAAATTAAATTTTACAATGGAAGACATTTTCAACAAAAGGGTTTAATTTTGAATCAGAGATGAATTTTGAAATAAAATAATGCATCTTCAACCAAAAAAATAATAATCTTTATTCAAGTAGTCCAACCAAGTAGTTGAATTTGCACAAAAAAGATGATTTCTCGACAGAAAATGTAATAATTAACTTTTCGGTTGGAAAAATTAAATTTTACAAAAAAAAATAATTTTCAACAAAACGGTTAAAGTTTCAACGATAGATGAATTTGCAATAAAATTAATGTATCTTCAACCAACAAGATTAATTTTTACAGAAGTAGTTCAACCAAGTAGTTGAATTTTCAACCAAAAAAGATAAATTATTGACGAACAATGGAACAGTTAAATTTGCAGTTAAAAAAATTAATGATTGCCAAAAAGAACGAATTTCAACAAAATAGTTCAATTTTCAAGCAGATATGAATTTCAAACTCAAATAATGAATCTTCAACAAAAAAAAGGATTTTTGACAAAGTAATTGAAATTAGTATTTTATTCTCTGATGACAATATAGATTCCTTGAAAGCAATTGAACCAATCAATAGAATTATTTTCAGGCAAAAGGGAAGATTTTCAACAATTCTCCACGAAAAAATATTAATAATTTTCAACCAACCAGTTGCATTTATAACCAGCTAAAATTAAATTCTTACCAAAATAGTTGAATTTACTTGTATGAATATATTTTCATGCCATAGAGACACATTTAACAAAAAATAGTTGAATTTTTACCCAAATAGTTGAATTTTCAACCTAAAAGTACGAATTTTCTATCCGAGAAGACGAGTGCTTAACAAAAAAGTTGAATTTTCGACCAAAAAAGATGATTTTTTTATATTTAAATTTTCAATGAATTAATTAAATTTTGAATCAAATAATTAAATTTTGTACCAACAATATAATAGTAGAATTTTCAATTTAAAAAAATTAACTTTCAATCAAAAAAAGTTGGATTTTCTTGGTGGATTCTATTGATTCAATTCACATTTAAACAAGAAAACGCCATAAAGGAAAAGTTTCATCAAAACAAGGGATAAACGATGAATAACATGGATAATGCAACCTACAGTGGATAATTATTAATTAAAAATACTAATATACAAAAAATAATTAATTTAATTTGAGTAATAGTTAAGGCACTATAATTTTTCATAAATTAAAATTAAAATAAATTATTTTTCTTTGATTTGTGCTCTTAATTAATGAATAATTGTAGGTTGGATTATCCACTCCCATAAATTCTTAACTTTGTTAATGAATACGAAATCTCAAAAAAGGAAGAAAAACTGACTTTGCCAAGAAAACTTGGCGTAATTTTTCTAGTCGTTAATTTTGCAAAATGATCAAATATGCTTATAGAATAAAAACTATTTAGTAATGCAAATATAAAATAATGCAAAAAGAGTCTGAAAAATATTTTCACGTGAACTAGTAAAAGACGAACAGCATGTATATAAATTAATAGAAATAACAATAAATATCTCACGATTGACGTTCGTTTGTGTACGTAACAATTTTTCTTGCAAATTTTTTTTCTGCAGTCTCTATCGTCAGCAGTTGCATGTCCTTGCTTGCGGTCGTCATATCGTTTCTTTAAACAAAATTAAGGCTTTTTATTATTTTAATAAAAATTATTGAGAAACAAAACCATCCCCTGAAAAAGTTTCATCAAGGGTAAATAAATCCAGTTTGAATTTCAGTATGGCAATTGTTAAGAAACCAGGCTTTATATTGTCTATTAGGGTGGAAAAAAGGCTTTTTTCAATGACATCCTTTTGAAGTATTTTTTTTTTGTGTCAAAATACCGCTGATTTTTGAAAGATTAAAAAAAAATTTGTCCAAAAAAGGGGTCTACCGATATGTCTCGAAAATCTCGCAGTCATTGTTGTTGACAATTTATGCCATTGGCTTTTTATTACTTATACTTGTTTTATATTTCAAATTTTAAATTTTTGAATTATTTATTGAATTATTACACATATTGTATATGTTTTATGTTAGAGCTATTCGCTGAAAATTAGTATTCCTTAAAAAGAATTTTACATAAAATCATAAGGTTTCGAAGAAGAACTAAAATTTCTAAAAATGTTAGTTTGGGTTAGTTTTTTCATTTGAGATTAGTATTTAAAAAAAAAATCGTCATCAAAGATCAGTTAGACAATTTTCAATAATTTGCATTTTACGGCTTTGTTAGGTTTTTTTAACAGCGAAATTGACATTTTAAAACGAAAAAATTAGGTTATACTATCGTTTTACACCGGAAACCATTAGATTTTAAAAATAAAGATTTTTTTAAACAATTTAAGATTATGCTCGCTTTTTTGACCGGAAATCGGTATAAATTTCTAAGAATATTTGTAAAATAATTTTTGAACAATTTAAGGTTATGTTCATTATTTTGCGTTAATGCTTTTTGCTAAAAATTAGTATTAAAAAAAAGAAAGACTTTAAATTTCTAAAAATGTTAGGTATTGTTAGTTTTTTCAACCGGAAATTAGCATTTTTAAAATAAAATCATCATCAGCCTTCCCAATCCGCAACATTTTTAGGTTATGTTTTTTTGTTTTGCACTGTGGAAATGGGTACTATTAATAATAAATTATTCATTTTCAAACATTAAAAAGTTTTCTGCAATTTATGTTTTTCGGTTTTGTTAGTTTTTTTCACTGGAAATTATAGTTCGAACAAGATTTGCAATTTTAAAACAGTTTCAGGTTGTGTTCACGTTTTTACAGGACATCAGTTATTATAAACAAAAATCAGATTATATTGTCGTGTTTCGCCAGAAATTGGTATTTTTAAAGAAAAATAATTAGACTGTAATCTACAAGCATGAATAATTAAAATAATTAATTTTAAATAAGACTCATAATTTGTCGACAATTGTAGGTTACGTTTTTATAAAAATCATCAAAGGATTCCCAATTTTTAACAATTTTAGGTAATGTGTAAAATAATTATGTTTGTTACTTTTAGCTTTACACCGAAAATAGGTACTTTTAATAATAAGTTACTCAATTTCAAATATTGAAAAATTTTCAACAATTTACGTTTTTCGATTTTGTCAAATTATCATTTAGAATAATTAAATTTTTTGTTTTTTCGGTGTTTCATATCGAAAATTCGTACTATTAATAAAAAGTCATTGGATTTCAAAGATTTACATTTTTGTAAACAATTTTAGGTTATGCTCGCATTTTGCACCGGAAATCGGTATAAATTTCTAAGAATATTTG
Source organism: Andricus quercusramuli (assembly GCA_932178445.1). NCBI lineage: Eukaryota > Metazoa > Arthropoda > Insecta > Hymenoptera > Cynipidae > Andricus > Andricus quercusramuli. Next base: position 214,431 of record CAKNXH010001763.1, read on the forward strand.
TACAATAATTATGGAACAATTTAAGGTTATGTTAATTATTTTGCTGAAAATCAGGCAATTTAAAACTATACCATTTTTTGTTATGTTGGTATTTTATACCGGAAATTATCACTTTTAATGAAAAATAATTGGATTTCAAAGACTGAACATTTTTTTAACAATTTGAGGTTATGCTTGCGTTTTTGACCGTTATTTGAAACAAAAATCCTTCGACTTTAAAAATCAAACAAATTTGGGTATCGTTAATAAAAAGTTATTAGTTTTCAAGCATTAAAATGTTTTAACGACCAAATTTTACGATTTGTTAGTGTTTTTTACCGGAAATGAACATTTTAAAATAAAAATCATTAGATTTTAAAGATTCATAACTTTTAAACAATTTTAGGTTATGTTAGCGTTTTACACGAAAAACTGCTATTTTGCAACAAAAATCCTTACAATTGGAACAAGATTTTCATTTTTTTAATCGTTTCAGGTTATATTCACGTTTTCGACCAAATCATCATCATTAATTAAGAAACTTTTGTAGAATTTTGTTTGTTGGGTATTTTATACCGGAAATTGGCACTTATAATAAAAAATTATTGGATTCCAAAAATTAAATATTTTTCAATAATTTTAGATTATGCTCGCGTTTCTGCACGGAAATTGGTATAGATTTCAAAAAATATTTACAATATTTGAGCAATGATAGATTATGTTATCGTTTGTTACTGGAAATCGGTTATTTAAAACAAAAATCATTTGACTTCAAAAATCAAGTGGAAATGGGTATTTTTAATAACAAAAAATTATTATTTTTCAAAGATTAAAATTTTTTTTAAATCAAGTTTTTTGGTTTTGTTAGTGTTTTTTAACTGAAATCAACATTTTAAAACAAAAATCATTAGATTTTAAAGATTCATAGCTTTCAAACAATTTTAGGTTATGTTAGCGTTTTACACGAAAACTTGCTATTTTGAAACAAAAATAATTACAGTTCGGACAAGATTTTTTAATTTTTTAGCCGTTTCAGGTGATATTCACGTTTTTGACAGAAAATCAGTTATTTAAAACAAAAAATATTTCAAAGCAGATTCGCACAAATTTTAACAGTTTTAGGTTATGTTGACATTACAAATTTGTGTGCAATTGTGAGTTGAGCTAACGGTTTTCACCAGAAATATCGATATAGATTTTAAAAAATGTTTTCAGAATAATTTTGGAACAATTTAAGTTCATGTTAATTTTTGTATCAAACTTACAATTTTGAACAACTTTAGGTTATGTTAGTGTTTTTTGTCGGAAATTAGCATTTTTTAAGAAAAATGCAACGGTTTAATTATCTCTATATTATGAAAAAATATTCTATAATAATTATTCTGAACTGAAGACACCAATTTTGATAAATTATTAGTAATTTTGTTCTTGTTTTTCTTTTTTATTATTTTAGATAATAGATACTATGAAATCCATAGTGTACTGATAATAATTTTATAATTTAATTGAAAAATTGTGTAAGACCAAAAAAATAATTGTGACCGTACATGCTTTTTTTAGATTCTGTAAAAAAATTAAAAATCATAAATACTTTTTTTATAATTCTGCTAAAAATCAGGGGTAATTTCAAAACTAAAAAGTATACTCTCTAGGGGTTCGATTTAAGAAAAGAAGCCTTTTTTTAAAACCCTACTGTCAAACAATAAATAATTTTTTTAAATAAATATCCAGTCTCATTTTTTATTATTTTCATAGCTCTATAATAAAATTTTATTGAAAGAAGAAAACATTTCCAGGAATGAAAAGTTTATTCCCCCCAAAATTGAACCTTGTACTTGTGGAATGTGTGAAATAAAATAAAAACAAGTGACTCGTTTTGCCCTTTATTTCGGATTGGGATTCCCATCGAGACGCGGCGGTTTATCAGGGAATCCTCGTCGTCGTCACCATGAATCGGTATTTTAAAAACCGGTTTTCTTCCACCATTTACGCCAATCGACCACGTGTTTTCATTTGCATATGTCGACTAATTTTTACAAGGTCTGTACTTTTCTTGTAAAATGGAAATCCCAGTTTTACTTAATTTTTTAATCCGAATGAGAATAATTAGAAAATTATTTCAGGTTTTAGATTCGCAGATATAATGTTCCTTTTTGCTTCCTCATAGAGGAAGCTTTGTAATGGTAACATTTTCAAAAATTCTCAAGTTCATTAAATTGAACCTTCCTCAGTTCAAAAATATGTAATACAATGTTATAAGCAAATGTCCGGATGTGTGTGTGGATATGTGTGTGAATGTATGTGAATGTGTGTGTTGATGCAAGAATATATAAGATTCCTGGGTTTGAAACGAATCGATTGACCTATGCTATTGATACATTTTATTAAAGAGTAAGAAAGCTATGGTAATGCGTGATATTTGAAAACATGGTTTTTTATAGTAACACTTTTTTCACTAACGTAATTCAAAATTGATGCAAGAATGGAAAATATTCCCTAGTTCAAGGCAAATCAATTGAGCTAGAATATTAATACATTATATTAAAGAGTAGGGAAGTTATGGTAATTTATATATTTTCAAAATCGATTTTTATTGCAAACATTTTCTCATTCTCATAATTTAAAGTTGATGCGAGAATAGAAATGTTATGTTGATTCAAGGCGAATCGATTGACCTCTGATATTGGTACACTTCATTGAAGAATAAGGAAGCCATGCTAATGCATATAATTTGAAACTACGGTTTTTTATAGTAAAATTTGTTTCACCAACATAATTCAAAGTTGATGCAAGAACAGAAAATATGTGTTTATTTGAGACGATTCGATTGACCTATAATAATAATAAATTTTATTGACAAAGAAAATTATCTTTTACATTTTTTTAAGCAACGTTTCATATCTTCCGAAATTTTAGGAAATTCATACAATGCGTAATATTTAAAAATACGGTCTTTACAGTAAAACTTTTTTCTTTAAAATAATTCAAAGTTGATGCAAAAATATGAAAGATTCCTTGGTTCGAGACGAATCCATTGACCTATAATATTCATACATTTTATTCAAGAGTAGGGAAGTTATGGTAATTTATATATTTTTCAAATCGATATTTATATTAAAAATTTTCTCATTCTCATAATTGAAAGTTGATGCGAGAATAGAAAAGTTACGTTGATTCAAGGCGAATCGATTGACCTCTGATATTGATATACTTTATTGAAGAATAAGAAAGCCATGGTGATGCATATAATTTGAAACTACGGTTTTTCATGGTAAAATTTGTTTCATCGACATAATTTGAAGTTAATGCAAGAACGGAAAAGATGTATTAATCCAAGACGAATCGATTAACCTATAATAATAATGCATTTTATTGACAAAGAAAATTATCTTTTATATTTTTTTAAGCAACTTTTCATATTTTCCGAAATTTTAGGAAATTCATACAATGCGTAATATTTAAAAATACGGTTTCTCATAGCAAAACTTTTTTCAACATAATTCAAAGTTCATGCAAAAATATGAAAGATTCCTTGGTTCGAGACGAATCGATTGACCTATAATATTAATACACTTTGTTAAAGAGTAAGGACGTTGTGGTAATTTACATATTTTTAAAATCGATTTTTATAGCAAACATTTTCTCATTCTCATAATTTGAAGTTTTTGCGAGAATAGAAAAGATGTGTTGATTTAAGACGATTCGGTTGAACTGTAATAACATGCATAACATTTTATTGAAAAAAAATTATGGTTTTAATTTTTTTAAGCAAAGTTTCATATTTCTTCGAAATTTTAGGAATTTCATACAATGCGTAATTTCGTCTTTATTAAATGCGTCTTTATAGTAAAACTTTTTTTTCAACATAATTCAATGTTGATGCAAAAATATAAAAGATTCTCTGTTTCAAGACGAATCGATTGACCTACAATATTGATACATTTTATGAAAGTGCAGGGAAGTTATGGTAATTTATATATGTTAGAAAACGGTTCTTTATAGTAAAACTTTTTTCTACAAAATGATTAAAAGCTGATGCAAAAATATAAAAGATTCCCTGTTTCAAGACGAATCGATTGACCTACAATATTGGTACATTTTATTAAAGAGTAGGGAAGTTATGATAATTTATATATTTTAGAAATCGGTTTTTATAGTAAAACTTTTTTCATCAATATAATTCAAAGTTGATGCAAGAACAGAAAAGATGTGTTGATTCAGGACGAATTAATTGACCTATAATATTGATACATTTCATTGAAGAGTAAGGAAGCTCTGGTAATGCATGATATTTGAAAATACGGTTTTTTATAGTAAAAACTTTCTCTTCAAAATAATTAAATGTTGATGCAAAAATTTTAAATATTCCATGTTTCAAGACGAATCGATTGACCTACAATATTGATACATTTTATTGAAGAGTAGGGAAGTTATGGTAATTTATATATTTTAGCAATCGGTTTTTATAGTAAAACTTTTTTCATTAATATAATTCAACGTTGATGCAAGAACATAAAAGATTCCTTGGTTCGAGACGAATCGATTGACCTGCAATATTAAGACATTTTATCAAAGAGTAGGGAAATCATGGTGTTTTATACATTTTTCAAAACGATTTTTATAGTAAAAATTTTCTCATTCTCATAATTTGAAGTTGATGCTAGAACGGAAAAGATATGTTGAATCGGAACGAATCGATTGACCTATGATATTAATACATTATATTGAATAGTAAGTAAGCTATGGTTATGCATAATATTTCAAAATACGGTTTTTATAGTCAAACTTTTTTCCTTGGCATAATTCAAAGTTGATGCAAGAAATAAAAGATTCCTTATTTCGAGACGAATCAATTGACCTATAATATTATTACATTTTATTGAATAGTATAGGGAAGCTATGGTAATTTATATATTTTAGAAATCGGGTTTTTATAGTAAACATTTTTTCATTAATATAATTCAAAGTTGATGCAAGGATATAAAAAATTCCTTTGTTCGAGACGAATCGATTGACCTATACTATTGATACATTTCATTGAAGAGTAAGGAAGCTGTGGTAATGCATGATATTTGAAAATACGGTTTTTTATAGTAAGACCTTTTTCTTCAAAATAATGAAAAGTTGATGCAAAAATATAAAAGATTCCCTGTTTCAAGACGAATCGATTGCCCTACAATATTGATACATTTTATTAAGGAGTAGGGAAGTTATGGTAATTTATATATTTTAGAAATCGGTTATTATAGTAAAACTTTTTTCATTAATATAATTCGAAAATGATGCAGGAACCGAAAAGACGTGTTGATTCCAGACGAATCAATTGACCTACAATACTTACACATTTTTTCGAAGAGTGAGGAATTTATGGTAATACATAATATTTGAAAATAAGGGTTTTTATGGTAAAACTTTTTTAACTGACATAATTCAAAATTGATGCAAGAATGTAAAAGATTCCTTGGCTCGAGACGAATCGATTGACCTACAATATTAATGCATTTTATTGAAGAGCAGAGAAGTTATGGTCATTTATATATTTTTAAGATCCGTTTTTATAGTAAAAATTTTCTCATTTTCATAATTTAAAGTTGATACAAGAATAGAAAAGTTGTGTTGATTGAAGACGAGTCGATTTACCAAAAATTGAAAACTAAAATTCATTTAAATTAATGTAGTAAGAAAACTATTAATTAGTTAATGTAACAATTACGTTGAGTTGGATTGATTTGGAAAAAAGGAAAGTTTGATTTTTAATTCTTTCCCGAATTGGAAGAGGAACCTTTTTATTTTTTACATTTTCATTGAGTTGGAAGAAAAATAAATTATTTGGTTATTTTCAAGTAAGTTAATATAATAATTAATTATTAATAATATATATATATATTTTATTAATATATATGTTTTTCATTGTGAATTGTTTTTTGATATAAATAATTAATTTATATAAATTTAATTTTTACTTAGAGAAATAAATTCTTTATCACATAAAATAAATTTGCCGCCAAAAAGATTAAATGTCTATCAAAAATAAGAAGATTTCTGCAATTATTATTAATATTGATTAGAATCCCCGAGATATCAACCCGTTTTATATCATTCTGATTATCAAAAAAATTATTTTATTATTATTATTATTATTCAAAATTAATTTTTACATAACTTCATTCAAGGATCTTAGGAAAAAATTCAGTTATCATGTTCGGGCTGTAACCCTCTATGTCTCTGAAAATATATTTTTTTTTTCTAAATGTGTTTTATTGAATTTACCTACTTAGAAAACGGTGAATTTTCAATTAAAAAAGATAAATTTTCAACCAAAATAGCATTGTTAAATTTCCAGTTAAAATAATTTATTTCAAGCTAAAGAAAATTAATAATGAATCATCAAATAAAAATGGAATAGTTAAATTTTTAGTACAACAAATTAATTTGCAACTAAAAAAACGAATTTTCAACTAAATAGTTCACTCTTCAACCAAGGAGATAAATTGTCCACTTAAATTATGAATCTTGATTTAAAATAGTTAAATTTGAATTTTTGAAAAAAAATTTTATTAAAAAAAGTTAATTTTCAAAAAAAGAGTTAAAATTACAACCAGAAACATAATTTTTAAATCAAAACGATGACTCATGTATTTTGTTGAAATTTTAGATTTTTGGTGAATAAATTTGACTATTCGGTGAAACATTAATGATCTTTGTAGGGAATTCAACAATTTTGATTGGAGGCAAATCAATTGATCTGTAATATTAATACATTTAAAAAAAAAGACTTTTTGATCATAAATTTTCGAATAGAATAATTCTGACAATTTCCTTAAAGAATTCATAGAACCTTTCCCTTCCCTTTTCCAGCTGAAAAAATTACAATTTTGAATTCAAAATTTTATTTGTCTTTGTATTTGATCATTGTTTGTATTATTTTGTAACTTTGTATTTTTTTTTAATTTCCTATTTTTAAATTGAATTCAAAATATGAATTCGATTCATAAGACTTCAATAGAATTCAGGTTAAATTCAAAATATAAATGAATTGAAAATTTTTTGAATTCCATTAATTTCAGTAAAACTGGACTGAATTCAGAAGAATTTAAATGAAACTAGAAGAATTCGGTGAAATTAATTATTTTTTAAAAAATCAAGTGAATTGAAAGGAATTAAACGATTACATTATATCTGATGAAATTCGCTGAAATCCTGGAAAATTGATTAAACTACCTTGAGACCTTTTGAAATTTCCTGAATTTATTAAAATCCTCAGAAATATGATAAAATCCCTGGTAATCTTCAGAATTCAAATCTCTTAAAATCATTCAAATCCTCTAGACTCCTCATTCAAATTTTTGAAATAAATAACAAATTTCTTGGAATCTTTGGAAAATTCTAAAATATTTCAATTCCTTCAAAATCATTTGAAATCCCTCAAAAATTTGTCAAGCTCTTGAAAATTTCTTAGAATTTTTAAAAATATACTAAAATCCTCAAAATCGTGTAGACTCACCTCAAATTATTGAAATACAATCTTTCAAAATACCCTGACGTATTTCAAATCATTTAAAATCATTTTAAATTCCTCGAAATTTTTTTAAGCTCTTAAAAAATCCTGGAAATTTTTTAAAATACCATAAAATCATCCAAATCCTTTAGAATCGCTTCAAATTAATAAAATCTATGAAAAATACCCTGAACATTTTTTAGAATATCAAAAAATATCCTAAAATATTTCAAATCCTTCGAAACTCTTGGAAGATCTTGAAAATTCCTTGCAGTTTTGAAAAATGCCCTGAAATATTTCAAATCCTCAAATCTTAGAACCATTAAAATCCTTGGAAATCCCTTGAAATTTTTTCCTTCTCTTGAAACTGTTTTAGAATCTTTTTAAAAACCCTAAAACATTGAAAATTAAAAAAAAAATCTGAATAAAAATCCTAATCCTTTGGAATCCTTTGAAAACTCTGGATATTTTTTAAAGCTTTTAAAAATTCCTTGGAATTTGTAAAAATCTCAAAAATTCTTTGAAATTCCATTAGAATATTAAAATTAAAGATTGAATTGCAAAATTTTTTAAAATTAAATTACACCGTTTGAAAGATCCTGAAATTATTCGAAGCTTTTAACAAATCTTTAGAATTTTTAAACATATCCCAAAATCTTAAAAATTCTTTGAAATCCCATCAGAATATCAAAGTTAGTTGAAAATTCCTTGAATTCTTCTTAATTAAATTAATAAATTAATATATTAATTAAAATAATTATATTGAAATAATAAATAATAAAATAATATTAAAATGGGGATGAATAAATTAAATTTTCAATAATAGAATTTAACAATAGAATTCAATTGCGGTTAACCCGTGCCTCAATTTATTGAAACAAAGGTGACTAAAGTGATCTTTTCACTTTAAAAAGTGAATATAGTGACTTTATCTTTGAAATTTAAGAATTTTAAATTAGACTGAAGGACCAAATTTGGACAACCACCATAAAATGCTCCTATTGTTATTGAAAAAAAAAATTTAATTTTTTTTTAAATTCTTCCGACAAAAATAAAAAAGAGGAAAGAAAAATGAGAATTGGGATTTGGTTTGTTGCTTTCTCATTTTTCTTTCCTCTTTTTTATTTTTGTCCGAAGAATTTTTTTTCAGAATTTTTTTTTAATTACAATATGAGCATTTGATGGTGGCTGTCCAAATTTGGTTGCTGGATTCTTGTCTTTATCTTCAGGAATTCTATACATTAACTTCATCTTCAAAAAGTGACAAAAGTGAAAGTGTGGCAGTCCTGATTATTCTTGAAAGTTATTTGAAGTGCTTCTCACAGAAATTCCCTGTTTTTGCAATTTTTTCAAAATCTCTGGCGATAAGAAACGGGGTAAATGGGTAACGAATACACTTTTAAATTACAGGCAATAAAAAGAATCGTTAAATTTTTATTAGAGAAAAAAATTCCTTTGAATATAACGGGAAAAAGTCAGTTGGAAGATTTGCTGTGATCTTGAACTTGAGTCAATTAATGTAGCCTCGAGGAAATGTTAGAATGAGCTAAAGTTTTCAAGAAACTGGATTAGAACAATTTATTTCGTGACTCTCTCAATTGTTCAACTGCAACTTTACGATATTACCAGAAAAAAAATGTAATGACTTTAATTGATTTCACCTATTGACTTCTGTTAAAATTGTTCTCGCTGGTATCTGCCAAGATGACATTCAGACTGACGGGTCAATTAGTCGACTATTTTAAAATGCTAATCAAATTTTAATTAGTGCCCTCCACAATGATACGAATTCTAATTTAATTTCAATTGAAGGTGATTTCTTACAAAAATAGGGATATAGGGTGATTTTTCACAAAAATAGGGAAATAGTGTGATTTTCCACAAAAATTGGGAAATGAATTCTGCTATACAAAATTAATGTATAGGTACCATATTAAAATCAGTATGAACCGCTTTAAAGTTCTAGGATTTCAAATTGAAATATATTTACGGAGGAATAGTTGAATTTTCAACAAAAGAGTTGAGTTTTCGAGCCAAAAAGTTAAACTTTTGAAATTTTCATGAGATTCAGACTGACGGGTCAATTCGTCGATTATTTTAAAATGCTAATCAAATTTTAATTAGGGCCCTCAACAATGAAACAAATTCTAATTTAATTTCAATTGATGGTGATTTCTCACAAAAATAGGGAAATAGTGTGATTTTCCATAAAAATAGGGATTATTAATTTCTATTATACAAAATTAATGTATAGGTACCATATTAAAATCAGTATGAACCGCTTTAAAATTCTAGGATTTCAAATTGAAATATAATACATTTACGAAAGAATAGTTGAATTTTCAACAAAAGAATTGAGTTTTCAAGAAAAAAAGTTAAACTTTTGAAATTTTCATGACATTCAGACTGGCGGGTCAATAATTTGACTATTTTAAAATGATGATGAAATTTTAATTAGTGCCCTCTACAATGTTACAGATTCTAATTTAATTTCAATTGAAGATGATTTCTCACAAAAATAGGGAAATAGTGTGATTTTCCACAAAAATAGGAAAATAAAATTCTGTTATACAAAATTAATGTATAGGTACCATATTAAAATCAGTATGAACCGCTTTAAAATTCTAGGATTTCAAATTGAAATATAATATATTTACGAAAGAATAGTTGAATTTTCAACAAAAGAGTTGAGTTTTCAAGCTAAAAAGTAAACATTTTTGAAAAACAGTCGTCTCTTTCACCCGAAAGGAGGAAGTCTTAAAAAAAGTTAATTTTCGACCAAGATGATTTTTCAGAGAAAAATTTTTCTAGACCTAATAATTAAAATTGCAATACAATTTGTAACAAAAAAAGTTGAACAAAAGATTAAACTTCAACCAAAAACAGTTTCATTTTTAACCGAATAATTTGGTCTTCGAATCAAAAAGATGAATTTTATAGAAGATAGTTGAATTTCAAACAAATAGATAAATTTTCAATCTAAAAAGACGAATTTCTGATATTTTAAACAAATAGTTAAATTTTCAAGAAAAAATTGAATATTCAAATTTTTAGTTACAAAATTACTTTTCAAGAAAAAAAAATTTCAACAAATAAGTTAAATTTTCGACCAAAGAGATGAATTTTCGACCGAAAATACGAACTTTTAACCAAATATTTTAATTTTCAACATAAATCAACCAAATAGTTTATATTTCATTTCAATAAAATGACTAAATTATAAATAAGATAGTTGAATTTTGAACGAAATAGCCGAATTTTCAACGAAACATTAAAGTTTTGACAAAATTCTTTAATTTTTGTTAACGAATAGTTGATATTTCAACAAAATGGTTGAATTTTCAAACAAAAATTTAAAATAATAACTAATAAAAATTATTAAATTATTTAAATTTAATTTAATTTAATTCTGTGTCATGTGTGTGAAATAAAAAATTTATGTTAAATTATTCACCAAAAATGGAATAGTTGATCTTCCACTAAAAAAATGTTGAATAAAAAGAAGATTTTCCAAAATAGTTGAATTTTCAACAAAATAATTAAATTTTCAACAAAATAGTTCAGTTCTACACAAAACAGTGAATAAAGAGGGTAAATTTTTAACAAAAAACGAATTAATAACATTTTCATTTAGAAAAATTAATGTTCAACAAAAAAAAGCATTTCCAAGAAAATAGTTGAATTTTCGACCCAAAAAGATGAATTTTGAATTTAGTATAAAAATGTAATCTTTGATTTTTCAAATAAAGATGATCAGTTGTCAACAAAAATGTAATATTTGAATATTTAGTTAGAAAAACTATTTTTCAGTTAAAAAATGAATTTCTAAACATAAAGTTCATTTTCATACAAATAGTTGAATTATCAACTGAAAGCGACTAGTTTGCAACCAAGAGTGGAAGAGTTAAATTATCAGTTCAACAAACTAATTTTTAACAGGCAAAAACGAATTTTCAACAAAATATTAATATTTTTTATAAAGAAAGGAATTTTTAAAAAAATTCTACTAAAAATATCAGTTTTTAGCAAAATAGTTGAATTTTCAACTATAAATGTATACTTTTCAACCAAACAATTGAATTTTCAACAGAATAGTAGAATTTTCCACAAAATAATTAAATTATAAATAAAATAGTTAAATTTTCAACAAAAGAGTTGAATTTCCAATTAAAAAGGATTCATTTTCAACCATATAGTTGAATTCTCAAATAAAAAATATGAATTTTCAACGAAAAATAAAATAGCTCAATTTTTAAAATGAATTTTGAACGAAATAGCGTAATTTTCAACAGAACCATTAAATTTAAAAAAAAGAGTTTAATTTTTGTTAAAAAATAGTCGATATTTGAAAAAATGGTCGAATTTTTAAACAAACAATATTAAACTTCAAAAATGTGGCTTTTTCAACTAAATAATTCAATTTTTAAGCCAAAAATACGAATTTTCTATCCAAAAGTAAGACGCATATTCAACAAAATAGTTGAGTTTAAAAAAGTTAAAATTTTCAAATTAAAAAGCTAAATTAGCAACAAAAAATTGAGTAGTAAGTCTTTCATTTAGAAAAAATAATTTTCAAGAAAAAGAAGAATTTTCAAAATTGTTGAATTTTCAACCAAATAATTCAATTTTTACAACATAGTTGAATTCCACACAAACCAGTGAATAAAAAAGATAAATTTTCAACTAAAAATGAATTAATTACATTATCATTTAGAAAACCTAATGTTTCACACAAAAAATAATTTTCAAGAAAATAGTTAAATCTTCAACCAATGAGATGAATTTAAAATTTAAAAAAAAATGAATCTTCAAACAACAACAATGTAATCCCAAATATAATTGTTGATTTTGCGAATAAAAACGATCAGTTGTCAACAAAAATAGAATATTTAAACATTCAGTTAGAAAAATTATTTTTCAGTATAAAAATGAATTTCCAAACATAAAGTCAATTTTCATACAAATAGTTAAATTATGAACTAAAAGCGACTAGTTTGCAACCAAAAGTGGAAGAGCTAAATTATCGGTTCAAAAAATTAATTTATAATAAAAAAAAAGAATTTTCAACAAAATATTAAAATTTATCATAAAAAAATAAATCCTCAACAAACGAAATGAATTTTCAACAAAGTTATATTTTCAGCCAAATAGATAAATTCTTGAAGAAAAATGTAATAGTTCAATTTTCAGATAAGAAAATAATTTGAAAAAAACGAATTTTCAACAAAATATTACAATTTTCAACCAACAAAATGAAGTTTTAACGAATTGGTTCAACTTTCAGCCAAGTAGTTGAATTTTCGAGCAAAACAGGCGAATTTTTATCTAAATAATCGAAACCGGTTGAATATCTAACCAAATAATTAAATTTTCAACCAAAAACAATCAATTTTCATCCAAGAATCGAACGGTTACATTTTCAGTTAAGAAAATAATTGTTTAGAAAATGGATTTTCAACAAAATGTTTCAATTTTCAACCAATAACATGAATTTTTCACAAAATAGTTCAACTTTCAACCACGTAGTTGAATTTGTCGAACAGTTTGAAGTATGTAAATATTACGATAAATCAGAAAAAATTATAATAAATTTTGGAATTTCAAACAGCTTACATTAGAAATATTAAGTATAATTGTCATATTTTTCTAAAATGAGGAAGAGTAGTATAAAATCACTGTAGTACAAAATTTTCAATTGGGAAGTGGTTTAATAGAATTATTACGAAGAATTTTTTTCATACGCCCCTGCATGATTTTGCACATTATAAAAGACCGGTTAAGTGGGTCCTATCATTTTTTTTTACTTCCGAATGACGTTGAATGGACCCAAACCACCCAATATTCGATGACGCACTTCGGAAGTTGCTAGAACTCGTAAAAGGGACCCAAAAAAAAAGCAAATAACATTTCTTATGACAGAATGTTTACGGTTTTCTGAAACATAATTATTTACCTCATTAATGCCGTTGAGTGAACCCGAATATTCCCTGACGCACTTCGGAAGTTGCCAGAACTCGTAAAAATAACACAAAAACAGCCAATAAAATTTCGAATGACGTAAAATATTTACACTGGTTCCGTGAATATCAATAATTTCTCACCTCATCAATAAATATAAAATATTCCGACGAATTTATTCAGTGACGTTTGTCTAACAGAACGTTAAAGAGTTGACCAAGGTCGGAATCAAAGTCTGTGGCCTCTCTTTAGTAAATTAAAAAAAATCTTTCACACAAGATGACTTTGATAGAGATTATGTTTTCAAAAATTTTATCACAACTTTGACCCTAATGTTTATTTTATCGAAATTTTTATGAACAAAAATCAATTTACTAGATTAATTGTTATTTATCCCAACTTTTAATTCGCCTAATTTTTATTATTCCGAATTACCGTTTGCCGTCATCTTTATTTTACAAAGAAACATTTGGAACAATTTTCCTTTTATCGAATTTTATTTTAACCATTCGACGCCTCCATCCGATGCCGCTCCACGTCGCGTTTAAGGTGGTTCAAACGAGTCGGTTTTCAGAGTAATTAAAAATACGGCTACAAGGATGAATTGTTTGATGTAATATTTTTACCACAAAATCTCAAGGCTTGTACATGTGCATGACTAGAGCCCTTTTTTCGAAAAATAGCCTAGTTTTTTTGTTTTGTTTTTTTGTTAATTCAAACGCACTTTGAAACGGTGAGCGGCTGTTTCCGATTCACCCTGCGTACGCTCTCAGTGGCGCATTGCCCGTTTCCAGCCTAAGAAAATTAAGCGTATTTTCAATTGACAAAAAAAATTTTTTTTCAAAAAAAGAGCTCTAGTCATGCACATGCCTTTAGATTAGGTGGTAAAAATATTAGATCAAATAATTCATTTGTGTAACCGTATTTTGCATTATTCCAAAAACCGACACGTTTGAAGCACCTTAATCGCTGTACCGCTCTATGTATGTTTTGCCAACTTTTCAAAAGAGCCGATTAAAGATACAAATATGTACCAAAATTTAGAAATACTGTCGAAAATTATAAACATTGTTACAATAAATTTGTCAGGTTCTAACCTATAAATTTCCATTTAATTCTTCTGCAAATTTATGTTAGATAATATGAAAGGGTTAATTATAAGCAGTGCTGTTTCCTCAAAATTGAATTATTTTGAAAATTTTTGCAGGAAATGAAGAAATTAGAGACAAAGATTTAGTAAACAAATTATTTGAAAGTTTAAATAAATATTAAAGACAAGAAAAATTACTGCAGCTGTGTCTACAGAAAAATGTGACCATATGTGCGCCAACTGAGCCTACTCACTACCCAAAAGTAGGTCGACCTAGCATGCTTGATTTATTTCTACTCAAAAATATAAATAATTATGCGGAACCAAAATCACTGAGTATATACTAAGCTCAGATCACAATCCAGCCAGCATGAAACTTAACATAAATATATTTTAAAAACCCCCAGGGTGATGTTAGATATGAAAAATGCAGACTGGAGTAAATTCATATAATCTGAATACTGGCTATCATGTAGAAAGTATTGAACATATTGATAAAGAGATACATATCTTACACAAATAATCTAAGAAACTATTAAATATTCTATTCCAAATAAAAAAGTAGTTTAATACAACTTCGAGTTACGGCGCGAAATTAAATGTTTGATTAAAAGCCAAAACAATTAAAGAAAAAAGC
>CAKNXH010001763.1:239592-252472 GCA_932178445.1 Andricus quercusramuli
AAGATTATAATTTTATGTAATTGTTCACGGAGAAAAAGAGACAGCTTATCCTGCTAATCTTATAGAATATGGTGACAGCGTGTATAGCGTGTAATATTCTAACTAAACGATTTACCTAAAATTATTCTAATACTTACAAAAAAGAAACTATGCTGTCATCAATCCTTACTCATATCATATTACGATTAAAATTCCATTTATCTACAAAACAGCGCGAAAGATAAATAGCAGTTCATGGTTCAAAATTGTTCTTCTTCCTGAAATCTATTATAAAATTATACCCTTACCAGATATTTATCTTGTGTGTTTTAACCAATTTTTCCAACGAAATAGAAAAACTCGATAAAAATATACTAAAATAGCATTTGCTTACCATTGTTACTTATCTAAAAATAAATGTTTCATTTTCTTTGAAGATTCAGCTTTTTGGCCAGATTCTTTAACTCCGCGGCAAGTAAAGTTGCTTGTACAAAATAGGTCAGCTGCGATGAAAAATCAAAATTACCCTTCAGACAAGGCATATATTCAACTGACAAGAATAGGATATTTTGCCTCTGTTGTAAGCTTTTTGGTAATGGGAAAACAGTATTAGGCGAAGAAGGATTTTCGGATTGGCAACATGTATCTCAGCATTTGTCACGCCACGAAAAATCCTTAAATAATTTCAATGATTTTAGAGAATGGTCAGACCCAGAAATTTCATTAGAAACGGAAACTACTGTTGATCGACGTGAGCAGCAAATAATCGAAATAGAAAAGCGTCATTGGTATCAGGTAATTGAGCGTATAACGCACGTTGTGCAATTTTTATCGCAACAAAGTCTGACTTTTCGCGGATCATCACAGAAATTATTTGAACATAATAATGGCAATTTTTTTAAAGCTACATAAACGATAGTTAAATTTGATCAAGGTTCTTGCATCACTACGTATTTAGGTAATAAAATTCAAAATGAAATAATAGAATTGATAGCTGACCCTATAATAAAAGTAATTTTGACTAAAATTAGAAAAGCTAAGTATTATAGTATAATCATAAATTGTACACCAGATTCAAGTCACAAGAAACAAATTAATTTTATTATTCGCTTTGTCGACATCAATTCGGAGGAACGAAATTTTGATATTTGTGAAAATTTCATGGACTTCTCTCAAATTCATGACACTGCGGGTAAAGGTTTTATAGAATTTGTGCTAAAAAAAACTGAAAGATCTTGAATTGAACTCAATATTTGGGGACAAAGTTATGACAATCGTGCTAATATGCGTGGTAAAAACAAAGGGGTTCAGAAAAGAATTTTTAATTTAAACCCAAGAGCCTTTTTGCTTTCTTGTAACCCACACACTCTGAATCTTGTTGTTAATGATACGGAGAAAGTAACTTTTGAGACCGTTGATTTTTTCAATATTGTACAAGAATTGTATGTCTTTTTGTCGGGATCAACGAAAAGATGGGACATTTTGAAATCCTTTCTTCCTAATATTAGTTTGAAATCAACAAAGCACAAAGAAATTTTCAACTTGAGTCACATAACCGAATGTTTGATTTATTTCACAACTTTTTTTCGACCTATGCATAAAAAAATGTTTTTTTTCACCTTAGATATACTTCACAATCGCGTTATGCAAGGAAAAAAATTATTTGAAATAGAGTACATTACAGAAAAGGTGATTTGAATGCCAACCACAAATTGACATTGTCCTTGACGGGGAAAACAACTTCATCATTTTCTTATTGTGAAGATAAAATTATTCTAATCGGGAACGTTAAATCGAATCATAATAAGAAAGTAAAAAAGAGTTGAATTGCGTTTGTGGAAAGCCAAATATAAATTTAGTACTCAGCTATAACAAAAATCATCAACTTCGGATGTATGACGCAAAAGACTGAAGCATGTGCAAAAATCGTCAAACAAAAACAGTATTTTATATGCCATCTAGTGCTGAAAAGTCCATTACGTGTTTGATTAAAATCGACCTAGCGAAATTTATTCAAAAATCTTTGGAGATTTTCTTCTTGAATTTTTAAAGGTTTCACGTCACAATATGGACATCCGCTTTTATATGTCTTACTGTCCATTATTTTCTTCGGAGGAGGAAGACGTCGTCAAGATGTGGTACAGCGAAGGCAGATTACTTTCATGACAAAATTGTTGAATTTCCAACCAAAAAAGATCAATTTCCAACCAAAAATTGAATAGTTGAATTTTTCTAAACAGTTAGTTAATTTAAACGAAGAAGAAAAACGAATGTTCAATAAAATAGTTAAATTTTCAAACGAAAAAACATCGATTTTTCAACAAAATAGTTAGATTATCAACCAGAAAGTCAAACTTTCAACTAAAGATATAAATTTTCAACTAAAATGGTAAAAGTGGATATTTAAACCATAAAATATTTTTATTTTAAATTTGAATCCTTAACAGAAAAAACGAATTTTCAAAAAAACAGTTGAATTTTTGAAAAAATAATTAAATTTTCAATGAAATAGTTAAATTTACATTCTAGAGGATGAATTCTTAAAGTCAAAAAAATATTTCAATTCTAATTCGAAAACATTTGAATTCAACAAAAAAAAAACGAATTTTCAGCAAAGAAGCTGAATCCTTAAACGAAAAGACGAATTTTCAACAAAACAGTTGCATTGTTAACCAAAAATGTTACTTTCTAACAAAATTATAATTCCTAACAAGATAAATTACTTTTCAACCAAATAGTTTAGTTTTCCACCAAACTCATGAATTTTTAATCAAGAAAATACATTTTTCAGCGGAAAAAACAAAATTTTATTAAAATAAATGAATTTTCAACCAAACAGTTAAATTTTCAACCGGAGATCAATTTTCTAACAAAAATGATAAATTTTTAACAAAATACATGAATTTTCAATCAAATATTTGAATTTCCAAATAAAAAATATAAGTTTACAATTAACAATGGAATAGTGAAATTTTCAACTAAAAAAAAATTATTTTCAATAAAAAAACAAATTTTCAACATAATTGTTCAATTTTTCACAAAAATAGTTTAAATTCCAATCAAAAATCTAAATTTTCTAGTAAGAAGATTAATTGTCTACCAAAAAGATTGATTTTTAATTCAAATAGACGAATTTTCAACGAAACAGTTGACTTTTCGACCAAAAAATATGACTATTTTTTAACTAAATACTTGCGCTTTTGGCAAAATAATTAAATTTTCAACAAAATAGTTGACTTTTCATCCAAAAAAACTGATATGCTACAACCAAATACGAATTCTTAACGAAAAATACATATCTTCAACAAAATAAGAAAGTTAAATTTTCAGTACCTATGTATGTATGTATATTTGAACTCTCCCTTTTACGGGTTCGAGGGCCTCCGCTCCCTGTACATATATTTACATTTCATCCTTAGTCTACCTTAACCGCTACTTATTTTCTAATCCAACGCCTTACATAATGACAATCATATTATTACTACTCTTAGACTACAGACAATGAGCGATCTTCCCGGACTTCCGTTTTCTTTTACCATCAAATGCATTTTCACCGATTTAACCATTTTAAATTTTCACAAGTTACTTTCCTTTACACAGGATTACCCGTTTGGCTCTGCCCTGCTCTCTTGCTTTCTCTTATTTCTTCCAGTTTTTTCATCCACATCACTCCCTGTCCATTACCATCCAAAATCCATCTGACACATTCATCCACACTCAACTGTCCATCTTCCTCTCCTGTACACCTCTCTAACACATGTGCCCATGACTCCACTTCGTACCCACATACTCTGCACAGATTTTCCTCTTCATCCAACCAATATCTACAAGCTCTCACTCCTTCTCCCATTCTAAACCGTATCACCCTATTCCATTTGTCTTCCTTTTTCATCTTTTGCAAATATTCTGGTTCCGTCACCCCTTTGACCATCATATACCATCTATTGTACTTCGAATCCATAATCTTTCTCCATCTCTCTTCTCCTTGTCTTACTAATAGCTCTAACTCAATCTTCTGCCAATCCAGAACCCCTTCCTGTATATCACAAACACTCCTCATTTTTTTCCTTTCTTCCTCCCATTTTGAATTTCCCCAATTGCCTCTCGTCTCCTTGTTCCGAACTTCGTCCAAGCATACTTGTGCTATTCTACTCCCCTCTCCCCTTTTCAGCTTCTCTTCAAACCTCCAGGCTCTCTTAATTTGTCTAGTTACCATTTTTTCCATTCCTAGTTCTTCCCTTATCATGTATCCTGGACAACTCCAACTAACCCCCATTACCCATCTCAGAAATCTCTCATGTATGCTTTCCACTTTCCTATGTTCCTTCCATCCCCAAACCTCCACTCCATAACACAACACCGCCCAAACCAACGCATCAAACAACCAAACCCTCATTCTCCAATCGTCCTTGAACCTTCTCTTTCCTATACCCCATACTTGGCCCATTACTTTACTCGCACTTTCGATTCTTTTCCTCACCTGCAAATCGTTTCCCCCTCCTGACTCAAACCAAAAACCTAGGTAACAGAACTCCTCCACAATTTCCACTGTTTGTCCGTTCATCTTCCAAACGTAACCTATTTTGGTCTTTTTATTTCTGAAGCACATCACCTTGGTCTTCCCTACGTTCACCGTCAGTTCTTTTCTTCCCACGTACTCTTCGAAAATTCTTATCATTAGGTTCATCCCCTTCTCATCGTCTGCTATTAGAACTACGTCGTCCGCGTATGCTAGGGAGTATAGTTTGCTATTACCCAGGATCGTCCCCCCTTTCCCTTTCTCCTTTAGCTTCTCCTCTAGGTCTGCCAGCAGCAAATTAAAAAGTAGTGGACTCAACGGGCACCCTTGCCTTAGACCTCTTCCTGTCCAGAAAACCTCCCCTTTTTCCCCGCGTATCTTCGCCCTAATCTTGGTTTCAGTAAAAATTTCCTTTATTCTCTCCACCAGCCCTTCTTCTATTCCTCTCTCTTTCATTGCCTGCCATAGCACTTTTCTATTCACTGAGTCAAAAGCTGCTTTGAAATCTACAAACAAAGCGACTAATTTCCCTCTTTTTCTCCCTAAGTTTCTGTTAACCAAGTAGTTGAGTACGTAAATGTTGTCTGTTGTCCCCATCCCTTTTCTAAATCCCGTCTGGTTGTGTGGGATACTTTGCTTCTCTTCTATCTGATTCTCTAACCTTTTTCTTAGAATTTCTGTGCATATTTTATAGCCCCCTTGCATGAGAGTGATCCCTCTGTACTCTTCTACCTTCTTACCCTCCCCTTTCTTAACAAGCGGTACTACCAGCCCTGTCATCCACTCCTCCGGCCACCCTTCTCCTTTCCAGACCTTGTTGCATATCCTCCACATCACTTCCCTAATCCCTTCTCCTCCATACTTTATCGCTTCGTTCTCCATACCATCCTCTCCTGTGGCCTTGTTTCTTTTCAGTCTATCTATCCCCTCATTTACTTCTTCTCTTGTTATTTCGTTCGCTTCCTCCGTTTCTCCCTGGACTGTCTTTCTATTTTCCCCTTTGATCCTATTTTGTTCTCCCCCTAACAGACCCTTAAAATAATCCGTCCATTCATCCATTTCTATTTCTTCATTCACGCCCTTCCTTCCTCCTCTTTCCCTGTTTATCACATCCCAGACCCTACCTTCTTTGATTGCTTTTTCTACTTCTTCCTTGTATTTCTCCTTTCCCCTTTGCTTTTTCCCTTCCAGCATCTTCTCATGTTCTCTTTTTCTCCTGTTGTACTCCGCCTTCTCTATTTCTCCTTTCCTCCATTTTCTTACAGACTCTTTCATTCTCTCCTTACTCTCCCTGCATTCCTCGTCCCACCATCCTCTCTTTCCCTCTTCTCTTCCTTCTTTTGTACCTATCTCATTCTTCACCTTCTCAATCGACCCTTTCAACCTTTTAATTAACGAGTCTACCCCCTCCTCCTTTTCATATCTAACATTCTCCTTTTCCATCTTCTGTTCAAACACTTTTAATTTATCTACCCCCCAGACTCCCATTTTCGTGTCCCTTTCCCCCCCTCTTTCCTTTCTCCCTCTGCCACGCTTATGGACGCCACCTTTCAGTGTAGCTATTACTGGGAAGTGTTCTGACCCTATCTCATTCCCTACATTCATACTGCATATCATATTACTCATTCTTTCTTCTGCCAAGATGTAGTCTATTATTGTTTCTCCCTTACCTATAAATGTAATCTCTCCTTTCTCATCTCCTTTCATGTTGCCATTACATATGAACCATCCGGTTTCTCCTATTATGTCTAGTAACTTCCTCTCCTCCCGGTCTATCTCCCTATGTTTGGAGCTCCTCATATATGCCTCCTTTTCTTCATCCCAAATCCCTCCCCCTTGCTCGCCAGTCCAGGCATTTAAGTCACCTCCTATCAAAACCAATTCTTCCTTCTTTTCCTCCATCCACCTCCTTATTACTCTCCAACCTTCCTCTTCCCCTCTTCTTCAATATATACAAACCACCGCTATTTTGACTTTCCCTATTATAATCCTTCTTACCATTGTTCCCTCCTTTTCTTCTCTGTCCTGCTCTGTTTTACCTTTTACTGCCCATTCTTTTCTCACCCCTGATACCATGCCGCCCATTCCTCTACCTTTAACGTGTTCCTTCCTTGCCTCTTGCATTGTCCACACATACCCTTTAGGTAACAACCTTTTCATCCCCTTCCAATCCTTCTCATCCGCCCAGGTTTCACTCATCATAATCACGTCCCACTTTTCTAACTCCCGCCAGAAACCTTCATTCTTGTTCTTCAAGCCTGACACATTCCAGAAAGCTATTTTCACTTTTTTCTCTTCCCTTCCCTCCTCTATCCTCCTTACTTTTCTTCCGCCTTGCTTTTTGGAAACCCCCCTGTTTGCTCTCTAGCCTCTTTTGAATCTTCCTTTCTTCTATCTTTCTCAATTCTTTTTCCCTTTTTCCTTATTTCTTCTACTTCCTCGTCCCAGACCCACTCCTCCCCATTTATCCATAGTCTGTCTCGCCCTATCCATACCATGCATCCCTTTTTCCTCTCTATCCATGCTCTCTGTTCTATTTGCCATCTCCTTTTCCTCTCCCTCCAAGTCAAATCCTCTTCAATTCTTTCCCTTCTTCCTTTCAATAATTTTTTGTTCCCCATAATTTTCTTTTTCTCCTCCTCACTCCCTACTTTTACTACAAACATTCCTTCTTTTCCTTCCTTCGTCATTCCTAATCTCTTAACTCCTTCTACCCTTACCCGAATTCCAATATCTCTCAGCAGATTTTTGATTTCAATTTCCCCTGTTTCACTCTCTATTTTCAATCCCTTGACTACTATGTTATTTTTTCTCTTCGCCCTTTCTTCCCCTTCCAATCTTCTTTCGATCTCACTCAGTCTCTTCTTCATTCTTTCATTGTCATTTTGCACGTTATCACTCCCTTCTACTTTTTCCGCACTTTCTGTTCCCTTCCCCATATGCTCATTCCTAACTTCTAATTTGCTTACCCATTCTTCCAGTTGTTTTATCTCCCTATTTGTCTGTTCGTCAATCTCTCTCTGTCTATTCTCTATGGCCTCTAGTTTACCCCATACCTTGTCTTTCTCCTCTTTCCAGAGTTTATCCCACTCTTCCCACTTTTCTCTTACTTTTCTCACTTCCCCCCTAACTTCTTTCCCCTGCCTATTCATATCTTCCAGACTCTTCCTTGTTTCCTCTCTAAACCCTTTTATGAGGACTGCTAGCTTCTCAAACATCCCCCCATCCCCCCTATCTCTGTCTGGTGTTTTTCGTTTAATCTTAACTTTTTTGTTATCCTTATCCATTTCAAAATCATCTTCCCCTTCCTCTCTTTTTCTCTTATCTTCCCCTTCACTGCTAGTCGCGCTCACCTTTTTTTGCCATTCATCCAGACTCCTATTCGAGCCCGCGCTACCTAGCCTGTTGAGGCGCTGTAGGTTTGATGGTCTCCCGCGTTTCTGGCTCGTGCCTGAACCCCTTCTCTCCCTGGTCGGTGTCTCGAACGTCTCGTCATCGCTACTGTCAAATTCTCCCTTCTCCCCACTAACCGCGCTCAAAACCTCGTCCGCTCTTGCTTCTTCCTCTCCCTGCCCTCTGGCGCCCGTTTGCGGGCTTCTTACCGTCGGCATCCCAGTATCCAACCTTAGCCACTGTTCCACGACGCTACCCTCTCTTCACCTGCCTACCTCTTGCCCCCCTTCACGACAACTATTTTCTACACCTAACCTCAAAACAAAATTTGCACGTTTCAACTTTCCTTTCTCACAACTTATTTCCACCCTTTACACACTTGCCTTCACTCACCCTTCTTCCTTTACACCTGCTCTCCGCACTCACTGCCCTTTCTGCACCCACACACGCTGATTCCCTTCACCAAAGCCAAAAAAACGCAACACTTGACACAAAAGAGTTCTCTCACGATCGGTACCGAAAACGGAAGCCAAATTTTCAGTACCCAAATTAATTTTTAACAACAAAAAAATTAAATAAAAATGCTCAAATTTGCATCCAAACAGATGAATTTTCAAGTAAAATTATGAATCTTCAACCAGAAAAAAATTATTTCTCAACAAAGTAGTTAAATTTTCAATCCACAAGTTAATTTTTCCACAGAATAATTCAATTTTCAACAAAATACATGAATTTTCTAACAAAATAGATGAAATTTTAACCAAAGAGGAAAAGTTACATTTTTAGTTTTAAAAAAAATTAATTTTCAACACAGGAATACGAATATTTAACAAAATTGTTAAATTACACAGGCACACAAAAAATCTGTTTTCAGATCTGGAGGTCAGACCATGTTTACTATATGTTTTTCGCGTCGCTGAATCCGAATCAGAGGTCTAAAACACCGCAGCACGTCAGGTTTCTGATATAACCTCAAAAAACCTCATAAATTTTGTTTTCGAGTTCGGGGGTCAGACCATGTTCATTATATTTTTTTGTGGTCGCTGAATCCGAATCCTGAGGTGCCCTGGATAAAGAGACACGTAAGGCGGATGAATAAATTTAACGAGTTTCTTTGAAAATTAAAACCCTGGCATGCTGAAGTTTTTCAGACTACGGATTCGGATTCAGCGACCCCAAAATCAGACAGTAAACATGGTCTAACCTTCAGACCCAAAAAAAATGTTCATGAGGTCTTCTGAGGTTATGTCAGAACCCTGACGTCCTGGGGGTTTTGGGACCTCGGATTCGGAATAAGTGACCCCAAAAACATATAGTAAACATGGTCTGACCTTCAAACCCGAAAAAAGATTTTTATGAGGTTTTTCGAGGTTGTGTCAGAACCTTGACGTGCTGGGGTTTTTTGGACTTCGGATTCGGAATCAGCGACCCCAAAAACACATAGTAAACATGGTCTGACCTCCAGACTCAAAAAAAGTTTTTTTTTTGTGTGGCTGTGTTATCAACCAAAGACATGAACCTTCAACCAAAAAAATAAATTTTTAGCAAAGTGGTGCAACTTTTATCCACGTAGTTGAATCTTTACTTTTAAAAAAATAAATTTTTACCAAAAATTGAATAGTTCAATTTTTAGTTAAAAAAAGTAATTTTCAACCTGAAAAATTGAATTTTCAACCAAAGAGATGTATTTTAAACAAAAAAAAACATGACTTCTCAATAAATCATGTAATAGTAGATATTTCAACCAAAAAAGATTTTCGTTTCGAAAAAAAAAAATTGAATTTAACCAAAAAATACGAGTTCCCAACAACATAGTTGAACCATCAACCAAAGAAAATTAATTTTTTACAAAAAAAGGAACTTTCCTGAAAATGATCAAATTTTTAGCTAAAATTATGAATCTTCAACAGAAAAAAAGAGTTTTCACAGCGTAATTCAACTTTCAATCAAAAAGTTGAATTTTCAACAAAATAGTTCAATGTTCATCCCACAAGGAAGAATTGTCAACCAAACAGGCGAATTTTTAAACCAAAAAGATGAATTATCTATAAAAAAGACGAATTTTCAACAAAATACGTTAATTTTCAAACACAAAGTTGAATTTTTGACTTAAAAAGATAAAATTTCAAACAAAGACATGAAGCTTCAACCAAAATAGAAATTTTTAACAAAGTGTTTCAAGTTTCATCTAAGTAGTAGAAATTTTAATTTAAAAAAAAAAACAATTTGTAACGAAAAATGAAATGGAGAAAATTAATTTTCAACCGAAGAGTTGCATTTTTATTTCAAAAAATTAAATTTCTGGTCAAACTGATGAATTTTTAAACCAAAAAGATTAATTATCTATAAAAAAGACGAATTTTCAAAAAAATAAATTAATTTTCAAACAAATAGTGAAATTTTAAAACTAAAAACGAAATTTACAAAAAATGTAAACGGTAAAGTTCCAGTAAAAAACTTAATTTTCAACAAAAAAAAAACGAATTTTGCTGAAAATGATCGAATTTTTAGTTAAAATGATGCATCTTCAATCAAAAAAAAAGTTTTCAGAAATTAGTTCAACTTTCAATCAAAAAGTTAAATTTTCAACAAAATAGCTGAATTTTCACCCCGCAAGGAAGAATTCTCAACCGAACACACGAATTTTCAACAACAAAAAAAAACGAATCATTAACAAAATGGATTTTCAAACAAAAAAGACGAATTAAAAAAAAAAGTGGAATTTTCAACCAAGCAAGATGTTAGTCAAATTTTCAAAAAGAAAGTTCATTTTCTACCGAAACAGTTGAATCTTCAACGCAAAAAGAGGAATTGTCAACAAAAAAGTTAAATTTTTATGCAAAAAGGATGACTCTTTAACAACAATTTTCATTGTTAAATCGCAACAAAGTGATAAAATTTTTAACTAAAAATATAATCGTCAGGAGAAAGCAACTGCAAAAAATTTTTCTAAATAATAATAATTATTTTTTGTATTTTTTCCAGCACTTGATTTGAATCGAAAGGATTTTCTTTTAATGATATCGAATTTTATTGAATAAAAAAAAATATGTTTGTTGAAAAAAAAATATAAAAGTCATTTATTTAAAATTAAACAAATGTCTACATTGACGTGAAGCATGAAAGTTAAAGAAACAATTTCTTCAAAGAAACATACAAAAATTTTATTCTCTACAATGGAATTTAGAAATTTTTAAACAATTAATGAAACCCAGCTAATTTTTAAATTTTTTCTCGCGTGGTTAAGTTGAATTGATCGTGAACTTGAATTACGTTTTGCTCCTTTCAAGTTAAAATTTAAGAAAGTTCTTATCCTGTTCTTCTGAAGAGATTTCTGATTTTTTAAGTATCTAATTTTAAATTTCGGAAGTGGATGCTTTATATTAATTTAAATTCAGTAATAACTTTCTCTGAATTTCTCCGGTACAAAGAGCGTAAATTCGTTGGGAAATGAGAACAACGACCCGTGCGAAAACAGGAACTCATTTAATTATCGGCAATAAACGATAAACTTTATTTGAGAATAGGATGAAGAAATAGTCTTTTTAACAGACTGACGATTTATCAACTGAAATCCTCATTGTCGTATTAGAAACTTATCTCCATTTTTAATTATTATTGAAAATACTTGATATATTTAAATTAATTTTTTTTAACCTCCTGATTTCCAAACAGCTATAATAAATTTTTTGTATAGTCTGTTAAATGCAATGTTAATTGTTTTCGTTGAAGAGCTCTTGGCACAAAGCAATACTCGATGAAGATTAATGCAAATTTATTCATTTTTGTAAAAAAAAAAATAGTCTTCACCACATGATTCACTAGACTTGAATTGAAGACATTCATGCACAGCGTGTAATCCAAAGATATCTTAAATATTCCACGTAAACTACCCGTTATTTTGCAATATTTACATGAATTCAAAGGGACAGAAATAGATTTTAAAAATATAACTGCACCACGAATAAAATCCAAAGAAAACAAAGCATATTATTAGTTTTTAGTAATAAAAAAAGTTTTTTTTATTTTTGAAAAAGTTATTAATTTTTAAGAAAGTTATTAATTTTTATGATTCAACATAATTTAAATTTAATTTTAAGCAGACTGACATCATCAATTCATTTATTCATTACAAAATATAAATTTCCATAACCAATTAATTTTAAAATATATTTGTTTATATAAATATGATTTTCCGAAGATTCATGATATCTGAATCAAAAAATATTTTAATTCAAAATGAAAAACAGTTCAATTTATCGCAAAAATACTAATTTTCAACAAAATACTTGAATACTTAAATAAAGAATTAATTTATAATTATTTGCATTTTGAACCGAAAAATATTTAGTGTTTCTCAATCCAAACAAATTTTTTACAATACAGTTTAATTTTTAATAACAAAAATTTTTTTTAATTCATTTTCAACCAAAGAGATGGATTTTGAACTAAAGAAATTATGAATCTTCAACCCAAAAGAAAATGCATTTTTAACATAATAGTTTATCTTTTAACCAATTCATTGAATTTTCAACAAAGAAAAATTAATTCGCGACAAAAGAATGTAATAGATGATTTTTCTAAATATTTTATTTTTAAATCAAAAAGAGTTGAATTAATTGAAAAAAAGACGATTTTTCAACAAAACTGTCGAATACTCAATGTAAAAAGATTCATTTTCAACTGAAAAATTGAATTTATAACCAATAAATAATTAAAATTCCAGCAAAATAAGATGAATTTTCAAACCAAAACGACGAATTTTCAACCAAAATGTTGAAGAACTATTCATTTTTCAAATTTATTTATTGTTAAGGTTACATAAATATAATTTTCCTAGGAATATTTTATCAATTTTCTAAAATATTGTTAATATCTTTAAAACTTCTAAAAGTCTTAAATATCTTCTATTTTGAATCGAATTATTCCTAAAATTCTGCAAAATCTTTGAAAATTAAGAAAAAATCATGAAGCTCTTGAAGATTCTTT
>CAKNXH010001763.1:264445-280102 GCA_932178445.1 Andricus quercusramuli
CAAAATATTTCAGAAGATTTTTCAAAGATTCCAAACACTTCATAAAGAGTTCAAAGATTTCAAAAGATTCCAAAAGATTTAAATGATTTCACATAAATTTTCAAATATTTCAGAAACATTTCAGAGTATTTCAAAAATCACTCAAATATCTCAAACATTTTAGAAGGATTTCAGACATTTCACAACAAGTTTAATGATTTTAGAAAGATATTGAAAAGTTTTATGATTTCAAAATATTTCAGAAAATTTAAAAGAATTTATATAGATTCAAAAGAGTTCAAAAGCTTTCGATGATATCAAAAAGATTTAACTATGATTTCAAAGATTTCCAAATATTTCAGAATATTTTGCAGACATTTCAAAAAATGTCAATGATTTCACAAAGATATCAGAAAGATTTCAAAAGATTTTAAACATTTCAAAGATTTCAAAATATTTCAGAATATTTTGCAAAGGTTTCAATGATTTCACCAAGAGATCACGACGATTATAAAGATTTCCTAACATTTCAGAGTATTTCAAAAATCACTCAAATATCTCTTAAGATTTTAGAAATATTGCTAAGATTTCACAACAATTTCAATTATGTCACAAAGATTTCAATTTTCATTTTTTAGAAAATTAAAGTTTAAATTGATGATTTAACTTTGGTTTTGATAAAATTCATCATTCTTTAATTGAACTCAA
This sequence comes from Andricus quercusramuli, assembly GCA_932178445.1. Lineage (NCBI taxonomy): Eukaryota > Metazoa > Arthropoda > Insecta > Hymenoptera > Cynipidae > Andricus > Andricus quercusramuli. The sequence goes on from CAKNXH010001763.1 coordinate 265,133, forward strand.
TTGCTTTTTATTTGAGATAAAAATCGTTTTTGGTTGAAAATTCAACTAATCGGTTGAGAGTGAACTACTTGTTAAAAAATTAATTTTTTTCGCTGAAGATTCTATCATTACAACTGAAAATTCATATATTTGATTCGAAAGTGAAATATTTTGTTGAAAATTAATTTTGTTGTTGTTGAAAGTTTAGTTTTTTCAACTGTAAATTAACCTTCTTGTTTGAACCCTCGCACAGGTATAAAGTGTATTGGCTGTGGTACGCTCTATCATAAAGGTTGTTACAATAGACAGAAGATCGTGAAAGGAGTTGTCTCTAAATGCTGCCCACCATCCAGATCAGCTTCTCCAAACCCAGTGATAACTAATGAAGCATTGGAAGCTCTGATGACTAAGTTATTGGAAAAACATCTTGTTGCGATAAAGGAAGAACTCACCAAAAATAAAGATGATATCAATAAAACCATGCAAAAATTCTCTGATAAACTAGATGAGGTTTCTGATCGCCAAAAAGTCACTGACCAATCCGTGGAAAAAATCAAGGTAAGATTGGATACTGTGGAAACAGCACTCACTGATATCGAAAATGCGGGCTTGTCTTCTTATTCTAATGACCTTGCTGCTGAAGTTCTGGAACGTCAAGTCAGATCTAAAAATATAATTTTTTTTGGAGTGCCTGAATCCACTGCTAGTACTGCCGAATCAAGAATTGATGACGACAAATCTAAACTCAACGATATTTTTGTCAAACTCGACATGTCACTGGATGGCCTAAAAATTTACAGAGTGGGAAAGAAATCAACTCAAACAAGTCGACCAGTTTAGGTTATCTTTAAAGATACAGCCTCGGCTATTAACTTTCTTCAACAAAAATCGAAATACGATGGCCCGATTTCCTTCCACGTAGACCAAACACAGCAGAAAAGGAATCATTTGAAAAAGTTGAAAACAGAACTCCAGGATCTCAAAAAGGATGGTTCAACAAATAAAACTATTAGGTTTTTTAATGGCGTTCCCAGAATATTGATATTCAACTCTCAAAGCCAGCAAAAAACGGATCAACAGCAAACCAGGAATAAGCACGTCACCAACTTTTCTCTCAGTTTATTACCAAAATGTACGAGGACTTAGGACAAAGCTGCTTAACCTGAGAACATCAGCGTCAACATCGTCGACATGCTGGGACATCATAATCTCAACGGAAACATGGCTACATCAAGGTATAAATGACGCCGAACTCGGTCTTCAAGACTACCACATTTACAGAAAGGACAGATCTTTGAACACTAGTATTTTTGCGAAGGGAGGAGGCGTTCTAATTGCCGTAAGTAAAAAAATAGCCAGTAACCAAATATTAATTTTAGAAAACTCTATCGAACAAATTTTTGTCAAAATTAGACTTGCTCATGTCGATTATATAATCTGTACTGTATATTTTCCACCCGCTTCTCCTATAGAAAGTTACAATAAGCATATTGTTTCCGTAAATGATGTTACACGACAGTTTCCGCTAGCGAAACTCTTGTTTATAGGCGATTATAATCTTCCCGGTGTTTCCCGGTATACTGATGATAGAGATATCTTAACATACAGGGGTTCTTCAGTCAGATGTACAACACTAGATGCGGCTGAAACTATATCTAACAACTATGCATTTTTGGATCTTAGGCAACTGAACAGCATACAAAATTCTTAGGCCAAGCTCTTAGACTTAATTTTCTGTAATATCAGTCTTATAGATATCCAAATGACAATGGATACTTTAATTAAGTGCGACGCATTTCACCCACCCTTAGAATTAAAAATTCCTCTGCCTGATGGGTTCTCTTCAATAAATGACGTTTTCCTATTTCCAGACTTCGCTAATGCTAACTATGAAAAGATCCTAGAGTACCTCGCAGAAGTTTATTGGCAAAATGAATTACATTCAAATGATATTGAAATTTCAACTGAAAATTTTTATTATCATATTAATTTTGTGATTGAGAAATATGTGTCTATTAAAAAAGTCTTCCTTTCAACATATCCCACGTGGTTTAGTCATGAGTTAAAAAACCTTACTTGACTGAAAAAGATTGCCCATAAAAGATTTAAGGAAAGTCAATCTTTAAATAATTATGAAAGTTTCAGCTCCTTAAGATAGAGGTGCAAAACCCTGAGTGACAGTCTGTATCTTCAGTATACCAGTGATATAGAAAGTAACGTACAAGAGAATATAGGGGCCTTCTGGCGTTTCGTAAATCAAAAACTGAAGAACACAAATGTCCCAAGAAATATAGTCCATAATGATACAGAAATTAACAACGGTAAGGAGATTGCAAATGTCTTTGCGCGATACTTCAATTCTGTAAACACAAATAACCAATTCTCAAATTACACTGTAAATTTTGACCATGACGTTGGACTGTCCAAACTTAAAATATCTGCACAGGAGGTTTTCAAGAGAATATCTAACCTAGACCCTCACAAGGGGCCCGGACCGGATAATGTTCCACCTCGTTTTTTCAAAGAGTGTAGTAGTGTACTCTCGGAACCATTAAGCATTCTATTTAATCACTCTTTAAAATGCGGGGTTGTTCCAAAACGCTGGAAGGTCTCATCAATAACACCAATATATAAATCGGGACCGAAACAATTTGTAAGGAACTACAGGCCCATATCCATACTGAACGTCTCTTCTAAAATACTAGATAGTTTTATAGCAGATTGTCTAAAAGATTCTTTCAGTAATATTTTTATTGACGAACAGCATGGCTTCCGGCCTTGTAGATCCACCGTTACAAATCTCACAGTTTTTAGAGAATTTGTTACAGAAACTATGGATAAGGGTCATCAGGTAGATGCTATATATACTGATATCGCAAAAGCATTCGATTGAGTAAACCACGACATCCTTTTGTCTAAATTAAAGGCCTATGGTGTGAGAGGATCACTGCTGAATTGGCTTAGTAGTAATTTAAAGGAAAGAATTCAATATGTGAAAATTGGTAGTTTTAAGTCAGATAGTTTTTGTCCTACATCGGGTGTTCCCCAAGGCTCACATTTAGGACCTATATTTTTCACTATCTTCATGAATGATATTGCACAAGATATAACTTTTGTAAGATTTTTACTTTACGCTGATGATTTGAAATTATTCTATACGATCAAGTCAATTGAAGATGCAAAATTATTACAAAAAGATCCAGATAACGTTAGCCATTGGTGTCAAGTCAATGATATGTCGTTTAACGTAAGTAAATGCTCGGTTATCACCTTCTCGCGCAAGATTAAGAACGTCGATTTTCAATATATGCTATATGGGTCGCTTCTTCAAGTATCAGAAATGGTCAATGATTTGGGTGTTCTCATAGACAACCATGTAACTTTTGCGCCGTACATACAAAATATTGTATTGAAAGCTTCAAAAATGTTAGGATTTATTTTGCGCGTAGCAAGAGATTTTCGCCAAATTAATACATTAAAAACACTGTTCATATCCATAGTTCGTCCAATACTTGAATATGCGTCAGTGGTTTGGAACCCTTATCAAGCTTTGTACACGGATAAACTAGAATCTGTGCAAAAGAGATTCTTGAGGTCAATTGCATTCAGATTAGGAATTCCTAAGGAAACAGGCTATTTGGAAACCATATCTGAATTATTACATCTAGAATCACTCGATCATAGAAGGTTTCAGGCTGGACAAATTTTTTTGTACAAGCTCTTAAATTCTTATATAGATAGCCCTTCCTTACTACAACAAATTTCTTTTGATATACCTTCGAGGGAATTGAGGAATACAAATCGGGGCTTATTCGAAATTCCATTTCGTAAAACAGAATATGGCTTACATGCACCTCTACCCGAAATCTGTTGTAATTATAATAAGATAAACAATGTATCCTACGATGTCGACATCTTCAATCAATCATTAAATGATTTTGTAACAACAATTAAATATTTTTCGATGCCATGAAGCAATTTTTTGTTTTGTTTAAGTAATCTTTAGCAAGTAATGAATTAAAATTTGATGAATGTTACCGAACAACTATTACTCATATTTACTATTATATAATAATTATAGTTTTTCTATTTTAAGTTTTCTTTGTAAAATACTGAATATTAAGTATACTCTGTATTATTCTATGAATCAAGGCGTTAGCCGTCAATAAACTAAATTCAAATTCAAATTCAAAAATGCATCAATTATGTTGAAATTTCAATATATTTTGACTTCAAATTTCAGGAATTAAAAACCTTTGAAATGAAATTCCATATAACACCTACATTAATTTTGTTTTATAAACTTTATTCTCCCATTTTGAAAGAATTTTCGGCTGTGAAGTCTGAATAAATTACTTGATTATTTTGTAATTGGTAATCTAACGAATTCCGTTTTTTTAAATTAATTAAAAAATTAGTTTATTTTTATTTTGTTAAAGATTATAACTAAGATAGAAGATGGTATGTTGTTGAGCAGGGTCCAGTATAAGGTTAAAGGTGTAAATAAGTAGCAATGTGTCGATTACTGGAAAGTTATTAATTAATAATTAAATTATCAATTACTGACCAGTTTTCAACACATGTATACTTATTTGCACCTTTAACCTTGAATTCAACTAGATTGGAATCCAGTTATTTCTGTGATCTGGAACAAGGAATTTTCCAAAAGAATTATAATTTTGTCATGGAACAGGATATTTTTAAAAGAATTGTGATTCTGGTTTGGAACAGGAAACTTCCGAAAATAACTATACTAATTGTAAAATTTTTGAAATGTTCGAAAATATTTTTTAAATCTTTTGAACTCTTTTGAAATATTTTTGAAAGCTCTGTGAAATCGGCATAAAATCTTAAAAATCTTTGTGAAATCTTTTAAATCTCTTGAAATCTTTGAAATCTTTCCAAATACCTATTTGAAATCTCTTGAAATCTTTGAAAACATTAATAAAATTTCTGAAATCTTTTGAAATTATCGAAATCTTTCGAAATGTCTGAAATCTTTTTGAAATAATAAAAATCTTTGTGAATCCTGCTGAAATCCTCAAAATCCTTGTGAAATCATTGAACTCTTTCGAAAACTTTCTGAAATCTTTGAAATATTTTATAATTCTGACTTGAAAGAGGAAGAGGATTAAGTTTTCGGAAACAATTAGAATTCTTAGTGAAAATTAAAAATATATATATAATTCCTCTACCGAGAAAATAAGAAATTGACCTCTAGAAACCCAGGAATTTATAATCATCCGGCGGCTAGACACCCTGATAAATATGATGATATGCATTCAAGTTTTAATTTAAAAGTTTCAGTATTCTTCCACTAATCGAGGAATTTTTCTGGTTAATGTTTTCTAGCTTCATTTCTATCCGGAAAATAGATCAATAATTTTCAAATCTTTGAAATTTTTTGAAATACTTTTTTTTTAATCTGTGTGAAATCATTAAATCCTTTCGAAGTCTTCTGAAATATTTTGAAATCTTCAAAGTATTTGAAATCTTTTGAAATCTGTGTGAAATCTTCACGAAATTATTGAGATCTTTGTGAAATCTTTAGAATTGTATTTTATTTATTTATTTTTATTTATTTTTATTTATTTTTATTTATTTTTATTTATTTTTATTTATTTTTATTTATTTAGTGTTTGCAGTCTTGTCTGATATTGAGGTAGAGAGAATGGTAGTATAGAAAGCAAATATGGACAATCAATATAAAATTGAATTATCTTTAAAAGAAATAGTATAGACGCTAAAGTTCTTCTTTCTTCCAAAGACCATACATTAAATCGGCGCAGTAACTGACCATAGTCAGATCCCGGAAATAAATAGTATCCATCCTCTTTATAGGCTATAAATTTCAGAATTTTTGTTTGACACTTTTCTATAATTGCCTTGTGCTTTATATATGTTGGAGACCAAGCTATTGATGCGTATTCTAGTTTTGAGTGAACTAGTGAGTTAAAGAGTATTTTTATTCCAGTTACTGAGTTAAAAGTTCTACATGTTCGCATCAAAAATCATAAGGTTCTATTCGAACTTTTTATTAACGCGTTCAACTGGTCTTCAAATGTTAGCCTTACATCAAAGATTAGTCCAAGATCATGAACGACAGAAACCCTTTCCAAGCTAATGTTATTTAATACATAGTCATGTATTATCGGATTTACTTTTCCACGAAAAGATATTATGCTGCATTTAGATATATTAAGACTTCATTACATTATTATTCAATGCATAACAATCTTCAAGTCCCGATATTGGCAGAAAAATCTTGGTATCATCTGCGTAAAAAAGGTGATATTCCGATGATACTTATCTGAAATCATTCATGTATATTATAAACAAAATTGGACCCAAGTTTGATCCTTGCGGGACTCCGGACGTCGGATAATATGCTTCTGACGAGTATCCACCGTATTGTACATAATTCGGTGTATTACTAATGTATGATTTTAAGAGAGCAAGTAATTTATCTGGTAGACCTTTGTTCTGAAGCTTAGACATGAGTATGTTATGATCAATTACGTCAAAAGCCTTTGAGAGATCTGTATATGCTGTTTTGATAGCAATTAATTGTAAATATCCTATTACAGAAATAAGTGTACACCAAAATATGGTATCGTTAACTGATATTGAATTGGTTTTTGTCAAACTTAAAGTTCATAACACAACAATTTACTTTCAGGTCATATATGTTCCCCCGCACGTAACAAATGTCATACTTGAATCACTAACAGAAGTAATTATACAACTGCGCTGTCTCTGGGGACAAAAGATAATAATTCTTGGCGACTTTAATTGTCCCAAATTTATAAACCACTTCACGTTACATGAAAGCCATAATAGGGCAGCGATCCTTAAGCTTATGGATTTCTATGATTTAACCCAATATAAAGATGTTTTGAATTGTAACTTCAGATACTTGGACTTGGTTATGTCAAATATTGTTATGGATTTGAGTAAATGTATATATCCTAAAAGTGAAGAAGATAAATATCATCCCTCGCTTCTGATTTATATTGCAGCGGTTGATTTGAAAGTTTCGAAACGCAACTTTATTCAAACTATCACTACGAAAAAATTAAACTTTAGAAAATGCGATTATCCTTCATTATACGTGGATATTAGTAATGTTGATTGGTCAGCTTTGAATGCGTACGAAGATGTAAATAATTGTTGCAATAGCTTTTTACTAATATTCTTCAACAACGTCAGGTTCTGCGAAATAATCTTAGTGCGCTGATTACATGGACTCATAAAGAATATGTGTAAAGAGTTGAAAGAGATCTATCTTCAAACCCATCGTATTTTTGGACACATGTCCATAGCCTTTCTGATATAAATAGAATACCGTGCATAATGAATTATGAAGGATTAGATTTTGATAAACAGAATGACATAGTGAATGCATTCGCAGTATTTTCCAATAATGTTTATAAAAAACCTGTTGATTATTTCTTAACATTCTTACCCAGGTCTTCTTTTAAGTCTCAACATGTGAAACTAATAGGAGATGCACTGCAGGTGAATAATACGGACGTACTTAAAGCACTAAAGTCTCTCTCTTCGAAAAAAAATGCTGGTACTGATCAAATTCCGTGCTTTATTGTGAAGGACTGCCCTTCTGTCTTTCTAACCCCACTAACTACAATATTTAATCTTGCACTATTGAAGGGCGAATTTCCCATGATTTGGAAGTCTACTAGAATTTATCCAGCGTTTAAAAAAGGCACTAAATCTGATATAGTAAATTATAGGCCAATTTCTATACTCAACGGGTCCTCTAGGGCGTTTGAGATCTGTATTTATGACATAATATGAAGTTATTTCAAACCAATTGTTTCGTCTGCGCAACATGGATTTGTTCCTAAGAGATCAACTGTAACTAACTTGGTGACTTTTTTTCAACTTATAACCTCTATGTTGTACCAATTTCGACAGGTGGATGTAGTATATACGGATCTCAGTAAGGCCGTTGACTCCATAGATCATGGTATTTTAATGATGAAATTGCGAAGGATTGGGCTTCCAGATAAAATATTATCACTTATACAAACGTATATCAATAACAGAAGAAATTTTGTACAGTATGGTGGTTATGCATCGGAACCGTTTTTTCCTACTTCGGGCTTCCCGCAAGGCTCTATTCTCGGGCCACTATAATTTGCTTTTATTTCAATAATGTTGGGGAAGAATTGGATCCGTTTTTCGACCACATACTATACGCTGATGATGAAAAAATATTTTTGCCAATTACTTCTTTGCATGATTGCAACGTCCTGCAGAATAATCTAAATTGGTGCAGAAAAAAATCGCTAGATTTAAATATCTTGAAATGCAAAGTTATGACTTTTTCACGCAAAAAGGACATTGTCAAATTTGATTACTGCATAGAGGGTATAATTCTGGGGAGAGTGCAAATAATTCGTGACCTTGGCAATTATGTGACCTACAAATTACGTTGACATTCCAAATCGAAGAACTTATAAGCAGCGCTAACAAAAAAACTGGGTTTTATGTTACGAATATGTAAAAATTTCAAATCTGCGAGTAAATTGGAAAACCTTTTTAATGCAATGATCAGATCGAAGCTGGAATACGCATCGGCGGTTTGGTATCCCGGCACTCCAAGTATGTGGCGGCAATCGAAAAATGCCAGAAGCGATTTTTAAAGTTTCTCTCGTATAGGGAGGATGGCTACTATCCTCCGCCGGGCTCTGACTTTGATCAGATGATTAAAAGATTTAATGTATGGACGCTCGAAAATAGGCGAACCTTTATGGCAATCATTTTTTGATTTAAAATTGTCTGAGGACTTGTAGACTGTCCTTACTTCTTATCGATTTTGCCAATCTCGGTTCCAAAACACAGCACCAGATCACAGCTGCCATTTTACTTGCTAATAGCGGCCACTGGTTGGATGCAGGGATCACCACTCCACTCATTGTGCAATAATATAAATCGAATGTGTTTGGCAATACCCAACATTGATCTGTTCTTCATAAGTATCTCGGAATTTAATAGCAAGGCCCACGAATATGTGATAAGTACATCTAAATAAGTTAAGATAGGAATAGAAATAGGAATAGTAATTATAATAAGATTCACGCATAGAAACCTGTAAAATTCTTGTAAAGGTAGCCCTAAAATTGGTCTTTGACTGTTGGGCTTAAGATGTTCAAATAAATAAATAAAAGAGTGTTGTTATAATTTGCGTGAATGTGGTCAGATTTGTGACGGTTGATCTTTTCGGGATAACGCCATATTGAGAATCAGAAATCAATGGTTTAAAATGTTTCCATACTTCATTGCATATACAGATTTCAAAGACCTTAGAAAATGCACTCAATATAGATATCGGTCTATAATTTGACACATCGGTGTTCTTACCTTTATTTTTGAATATCGGGCACACCCTAACAGATTTCCAGTTTATTGGGAACTCTCCAGAGTATAGTGCATGGTTAAGGATTGCTGTTAAAGGTGAAGAAAAAATCATGGCACAATCCTTTAGTAAAAATCCTGGAACAGAATCGATACCAGCAGTCCTCTTTGGACGAAGTGATTTTAATGCGTTCAGTACTTCACTAGTGGAAAAGTGCAAAATATGTCACCCATAAGTAATATATTATCTCGTGATAAGTCTTGGTTATCTAAACCGCTAGATGGTCTGAAGACACTTTCAAAATAGTTTGCAAAGATATTGACAATTTGCTGTTGATCTTCAAACTGACAATTCAAACTGACGGTATTCTCGATGATTTTTTCATACTATTGACATAAGCCCATAAACCCGATCTATCAGATCATTTTCGATTTTTAAACATATAATTTTTGTACGCAGTTTTTATTTGTTGATCAATATTTGCTCTAATAATTTGATATTTCCGTAGAATGTTCGGGTTCTTATACTTACTATACTTCTTATGTAGCTTCAGTTTCGATGAAAGATCTCGTATTATATTTTTTGTGTACCAGCAAGGAAATTTAGGGTTAGATATTCTTGAATACCTTGGAACATACTTGTAAAAAATTGTGTACATATTGTAGAACCAATTTCTCTTAGGGTTACCAGTAAGGACAGAGCTGGGTGATGTCTATCCTCTTTTAAAATCGGTGGAAGAGACCTATAGATATATGTGTATGTGTACGTTTGCTAATACAAGGTCTAGACATCTGAGGTTACTGTTTAAGATATTATTATACTGCTCTAGTTCATAATGATCCATTAGCAGTATAAATAATTGAGATGTATTATCAATCCCTTTATTTGAGAAATGAAACAAAAATTTCGGTACATTAAAATCTCCCATTATAATAATTCTGTGTCCTAAAAAATTGACGCGGATCAATTATAATTTCAAAAAGAAGGTCATACCTTATATCCGTCATACAATGTGGAATATATAATAACAAGACGAATGTGACTATTCCATTAACATTTACTTTAATACACTCAATATCTACTTCTGGAATTGAGGCTTTTATATGATATATATTTATTCTGCCAGATATGCTAACAAATATGCTAATAAAATCCCGCCTTCATTTTTTTCAACTCGATTAGAGCGATACACAATGAAGAAATTAGGATCGAAAAATTCAGCATTATACACATTTTGTTTTAACCAAGCTTCAGTTAATGCGATTATGCCATAGTCATACACATAAGAAGACAATAAAATATCCTGCATCTTACCATTGAGTCCATTCACGTTTTGATAATACATGCTAATAATACACTCATTAGCTGTGTTTTTATTATTATTTATTCGATGTTGCTTACTGTGCGAGGGGGAAGATTCTTCACTATCTTCGGTTACCCATTGCGATAAGTTATTCGAATTTCTTTTTCCCCTTTCGCTATTCGCTCGTTTAACACTTCCCTGAGCTCCCGATACACCTGTTGCTGTAATGGTGTTCTGTCCTGTGACACGTTCATTTCCTGTTGACGTATCGCATTTTATTTATTCTTGTGATCCCTGAAATGAGCACGTAATATTGTTGTTGGCATCATCTCCGTTGGAAATAGTATATTACGTGACGAGGGTCGAAAGGCAACGATTTCACGAGTGTGAAGTTAGCTGCCCGAGCGAAGCGAGGGCTGATATCACATGAGTGAAATCGTTGCCTCGGCCCGAGTCATGCATACAATTTTTCATCATATCATATCATTTGCATTTATCTGTCACTTTCTTCCCTAGGGTTGAAAATTCGATTTTCGACCCGCTCCACAGGCGTCGAAAGTCGAATTTTCGATTGAGGTATAATGAAAAATACATTTGAGAGGCCTGGGTACTTCTGCAGCCTCGGAATATTTTCCAATTCGGATGAATTTGATTTCATTCATATTTAATAGGGGATAACATTTTTTTAGGCAATTATCAACTTTATCGTAATCAAACTCGTTACCAGTTTCCTTGCTTGACATTATATGTGACATTATATGTGAAATCATTGACAATTTTCGAAATCTCTGAAATCTTTATGAAGTCTTTGGAATCTCTCAATTATTTGTCAAGTCTTTGAAATAGTTGCAAAATCTTCTGAAATATTTTGAAATCTTCGAAATTTTCAATATCTTTCTAAAATCATTGAAATTGTTGTGTAATCTCTGAAATCTTTCTGAAATGTTTGAGATATTTGAGTGGTTTTTGAAATATTCAGAAATGTTTGGAAATTTTTGAAATCATTGTTAGTTCTTTGTGAAATCATTCGAACCTTTGTGAAATCTTTCGAAATTTATGTGAAATCATGGAAAACTTTTGAAATCTTTTGAAATCCTTGAAATCTTTATGAAGTCTTTGAAATCGTTGCAGATTCTACTGAAATGATTTGAAATTTTCGAAATGTTTGAAACCTTTTGAAATCTATCTAAAATCTTTGTAAAATCATTCAAATCTTTCTGAAATCTTTGAAATATTTGGGTAATTTTTGAAATATTCTGAAATAAGTAGGACCTCTCGGATAGGCCCTCGATTTTTTCGTTTTTGCGTTTAAAGTTTAGTATAATTGATAATATCAACTTGTAATTTTTATACGACGTTAAAAAATAATTACAAAAACTATAGATAATTATCACATATCTAGATTTTTAAACTTATAAAATTAAAAATTCGAGATCTAATCCGAGAGGTTCTACTGTATTTCAAAAACTTTGTTAATCTATGTGAAATCTTTGTGAAATATTATTTATTTTTTCGAATATATGTGGAATCATTAAAATATATGTGTAATCTTTTTAAATATTTGTGAAATCATTGAAAATTTTTGAAACCTCTTGAGACCCTTGCGAAGTCTTTGGAATCTCTCCAATATTTTTCATGTCTTTGAAATCTTCTGAAATCTTTCTGAAATGTTTCAGAAATTTGAGTGATTTTTGAAATTCTCTGAAATGTTTTGAAATCTTTGAAATCATTGTGATGTCTTTGTGAAATCATTGAAACCTTTGTGAATTTTTTTGAAATTTATGGGAAATCATTGAAATCTTTTGAAATCTTTTGAAATATTTATGAAGTCTTTGGAATCTTTGCGAAAACTTCTGAAATATTTAAAAATCTTCAAACATTTTTCAATCAATGTGAAATCTTTGTGAAATCATTGAAGTCTTTGTAAAATCATTAAAATTGTTGTGAAATCTTCGCAATCTTCCTAACATCGGAAACATTCCAAAGATTTCAAAATATTTCAAATGGAACATGAATTTCAAAAGATTTCACAAAGGTTTAAATGATTTTACAAATATTTCAATGATTTCGCAAATATTTTAAAAATTTTGAAGATTTCAAAGTATATCAGAAGATTTCGCAAAGATTTCAAAGACTTCATGAAGATTTCAAGGATTTCAAAATATTTCAAAACATGTCAAAAAATTTTAATTATTTTACATGAATTTCAAGAGAATTTGAAAGATTTTTAATATTTTGAAAATTCCCAAACATTTAAGAGTATTTAAAAAAAAAACTCAAATATGTCAAAGATTTTAGTGAGATTTAAGAAATTTCACAACAATTTCAATGATTTTACAAAGCTTTCGATGATTTCACAAAGATTTCACACATATTTGAAGATTCAAAGAATTTGGAAGATTCCAGAAGATTTCGCGAAGATTGCAAAGATTTCATTAAGATTTCAAAGATTTCAAAAGATTCCAAAACATATCAAAATATTTCAATGATTTTACATAAATTTCAAAAGATTGCCATGTTATTACATAAATTTCAAAGGATTTCACAAACATATCAGACAATTTGAAAAGTCACTCAAATATCTCAAACATTTCAGAAAGATTTCAGAGATTTTACAAAAATTATAAGGATTTTAGAATGATTTTAAAGATTGTGAAGATTTTAAAATATTTCAGAAGGTTTTGCAAAGATTCCAAAGACTTCATAAAGATTTCAAAGATTTCAAAAGATTCCCATGATTTCACATAAATTCAAAAGGTTTCACAAACATTTCGGAGTATTTCAAAAATCACTCAAATATCTCAAACATTTGAGAAATATTCAAGAGATTTCACAACAATTTCAATGATTTTCAAAAGATTTTAAAATATTTGAAGATTTCAAAATATTTCAGAAGATTTCGCAAAGATTCAAAGACTTCATAAAGATTTTAAGGATTTCAAAAGTTGTCAACAATTTCACAATGATTTTAATGATTTTGTGGAGATTTTAAACATTTTGAAGATTTCAAAATATTTCAGAAGACTTTGAAAGGATTTTAATGATTTCATACAGATTAAAAAATAATGTTTTAAAAAATTTCAAAGGTTTAAAAATTATTGATCTATTTTCCGGATAGAAATGAAGCTAGAAATCATTTACTAGAAAAATTTCTTCATTAGTGGAAGAATACTGCAACTTTTAAATTTAAACTTGAATGAATTATTTATCATCATATTTATCAGAGTGTCTAGCCGCCGGATCATTATATATTCCAGGGTTTCTAGAGGTCAATTTCTTATTTTTCTGGTTTTGAACCTATATATATTTTCATTTGAAATTATGAATCTTTACCGAAAAAAATTAATTTTCAACAAGTAGTTCACTATCAACCGATTGGTTGGATATTCAAACAAACTGTTGCATTTTTTGCCAAAAAAGAATCAATTTCTGCTAAGAAATACATTTAAAACTAAAATAGTTAAATTTAAAATCCAAAAACCCAATTTTCAACAAAATGTTTGAATTTGTAACCAAAATAAATGATTGCTCAACTAAAAGAAAAACTAATTTTTCACTAAACAACAGAATTTTCAATAAAAATGTTCATTTTCAAACAAATATGTGAATTTTTTACTATTATAAAAAAATCTTGATTTTCAACCAAATAGTTTATCTTTCAATGAAATAGTTCAATCGTCAACTAAATGATTAAATTTTTAACAAAAAATAGTAATTCTCAGCGAGAAATGTAATAGTCGATATATAAACGGGAAAAGATTTGTATTTGAAATAAAAAACAATTAGAATTAACTAAAGAAGAAGCATTGGGAAAAATAGTTAAATCATCAATTGAAACATTTATTTTCAAACAAACTATTGCATTTTTCACTAAAAAATGAAATTTTTCTAAGAGATGAATTTTCAACCAATTTATTTGAACTTTCAATTAAAAAAACGAATTTCCAACCAAATATTCGAAGTTTCAACGTTTTAAAGTTAATTTTCAACAAAATAAGTTAATAAGATGAATTCTCTACAAAAAAGTTAAATTTTCAAACAAAAATGTTAATTTTTAACAAAAATGTTAATTTTTAACAAAGATGTTGATTTCCGACAAAAATGTTAATTTTCAACCACAAAATGTGAATTTTCAACAAAAGGTCGGATTTTCTACAACACAGTTGAATCCTATACCCAAATAACAGCGCAAGAGGAGCTCATGAAAAGGGAAATGGGGTAATTTTTTCGTGAGAAAAGTGGAAAATAGGGGAAAGATTGAATATTTATTTTTACATGTAGAAAAAACAGAAACCATTTTCTAATGGCA